>CM053788.1:28025000-28080000 GCA_028749045.1 Cupressus sempervirens
GCAATTTCCAGGCTTCTCAAGGGATGACTGAGGTGTCCTTTCAACCCCTCAAGTAGTCTTTCTTGGGCCAGCTTAAGGAGTTGCGGAAGTAACCTTTTGGTCTTATGTCCCTTTGCCTCAAGGTGGCATATGTTGGGTGCTCAATGTTTGGTTTCTAATGATGGAAGGTTTTGGTTGTTGGTGGTTTATGTCGATTCAGTCAGGTTGGCCTGTACAATGGTTGTTGGTTTGTTGGTTTGTGCTTGTTGGTCTGGCTAGTTCAATTATGTCAGTTTTTTGTTTTTATTTGCAACTTGTTGGTCTGTTCTATGTGGGGTTAGGCAGTTGCGGGATTTTATTTTTTGTTCTTCCCATCCTATTTTTGTTTTCATGGTTTTAGTGTTGCTAAGTAGTTGTTTTTAGGGTGTTTATATTCTAGTTAGTAAAGTGTCACTACTCATGACCCTATCTCTTTGTCTTTAAATGGTGTTAATTTTGTAAGGGTTTGGGCCCTATCCTACTTCACTTATGCAGAACATTAGCCTAGACAAACTTGAAATGCTCTTTTGTCAAACCAGTTTACATGATCATGCAAGGATCAATTGGTAGAGTAAGATCTTACTTAATAACATGCATAAGAAATGCCCTCAACAACAAGATATTGCAATAAAAAGTCAACTTCTTATATTAGCTCCCACATGAGTTGTTGCATTCAACATAAATGCATCGAATAAACATTGAGTGCTTAGGGTTCCTATTAAAGAAATGCAACTATCATAAAGACAAACATTGACAATATTCCAAGAGGAACTATAGGATATCAAATATGTTCTTTATTGATGAAATGAGATTCGTAGGGCCAAAGTTGTTATTAAAAATGGATAGTAGACGATGCCAAGCATTTCCACCAAGTCAACATTGATGCTTTAGTGGAATCTCCATAATCTCGGTAGATGACCTTACACAATTATCACTTGTGATTGAAAAACCTATCTACACGTCACATTCCCATGCAAGGACAAGACTTTTCAAAAAAAAAATTATGAGAAAAAGCAATGTGCATTTCTTTTAACTTTTCTTTTAGCTTTTTGGTACTCTCAAAAATATTGCACAAAGCATGTCTTGCTTGGGAATAACCATTATACTTCTTTATATAAATACAATAAAAAAATTGTTTGAAAATATTTTACAACTCTTTGTAAAAATTAAGAATAAGAAGCAAACAACAAAATTATTTTTAATAGTTGGTCAAACTAATAATTTGACCGTACTACAATTTTAGTTCATAATATTTTATCTTGCCATTTTAAGATGTATAAGCTACTTTGTTCTTGATTGTGAGCTATTGCTAAATTTATTATGCAATAGTTTTGTCCTTTGTTCAAAATACTATAGATATTATTCAAATTATAAATTATTATCGTCTTAATCATTGCACATCTTTCAATGCAAGTGCTAGTTATTATTATTCAGCAATGTAACCGTGTAGAAGATTCATAATTCCATTTGGTTTGTTTTTGGTCAATTGAAAATACAAACATTACCTTGTCCCTATTATTCATGATTCATAAGTATGCACCAACACGATGGTATATTATTTAGCATTATAGGGGAACAGTAATCTACTACTAAAATAATAACATATTATTCATCAATAATTAATAAACAAATAGTCAAATAACTAATTGCATTATATACTAAGTCATTTACTATAGTATGTGTAGTTAAACATTTAAGTAAATAGCTATTGGTACTATGACACGAATGTCTATGAGCTTAAAGTCTGTGTGATCAAGGAACAACACAAAACTTTTAAATGAACCCCTTGAACAATAAGGTATTGAAGCCTAAATTATGTCACTAAGAGGAATGTATGGTGATTTTATTACCCTACCATTCTATAGGCTAGTTTTGATTGTTTGGCTGGTGTAAGCTAACCCATCTCCTAAAAAAGCCGAGGAGCCCTTTTAGATTGGTTCTCTCTCCCTTCCTCCCAAACCCCCACCATTCTATAGGCATTGACTTTAACTCCCTCCCTGGGGCAACAAAAAGGATGAAAGATCCTTTTATAGTTTGTGATACCAGTTATGTGTTTTTGGGTCAACATATAGTGATAACAACATGGGACTACCTCATACTCCTTATGAGAGGCACCTAATTGTGTCAGAAATAGGGCGTGCATAACCTACCCCTAGTGACATTTGGACTTGTGACCTCTCTTTTAAGAGTATAAGTTCTTCACTAGTAGACCAACTAAAGTTGTACTCCAAAGTTAGATTGAATTCTACTCCAAAGTTTACTTTCTACTAAACATGATTATGACTACCATAGTTAGAGTCATATTTGTTCCTTGAAATAAATGTGTTTAATATTAATCAAGTGGTTTCTAAGTAAAGAGTTATATAAATTGATTGGTTGTTTTTAAGTGTTTTGTTTTTTTTATAGATAGTTTAAGCTTGATAATTAGATCCCTAGTACAAAGTTTGAAGTTGAATATGTTCTTTAGAAAAAATATTTGTGAAAAACTCGATGGCCAAGTAATTCCTCAATAAATGTGTATTGTTAGTGATTTTTTAATGGTATAAAGTGTCATGTTGCTCTTATAGATAGTTGTTTTTGAGTTTGATAATTAGATCCCTAGTACAATATTTGAAGTTGAATATGTTCCTTAGAAAAAATATTTGTGAAAAACTTGATGGCCAAATAATTCCTTAATAAATGAGTATTGTTAGTGATTTTTTAATGGTATAAAGTGCCATGTTGCTCTTATAATTTGTGTGAATATTCTCATTATTTTATAGTCATAAAAATTAGGTATAAAAGAGCTAATGATTCAATATTATTAGAATAAAATTGACACAAACAAAAGTGCACCAAATAATTGTAAAATTTTGAAGTGACCTTATATTCAGTACAATACATAATTGCTAACATTGTATTTGGAAAATATTTATTTCTAAACTAAACTTTGATTATTTATTGATTGATAATATAAACCATGGGGCATTTTATTATGCATTGCGTTATTGTGGTGAGTGAGAAGATAGCAAGATCTTGACTCGCTAACATATCCAAGATGTTGTATGAAGTTGCAATCACAAAAAAGTGGATGTATTAAGAACTTGGTGTACCAAGTATTGTTCAATGAACACTCTCCATGTCGGAGTATGGAATATGGATCATGAATACTTGATACCCAAAGAAATACAAGAATTAATTACTAGAGGTGGAAAAATAATGGTAAAGATGGTCATAGATTGATAAAAAGGAACACCCAATATATCATTGGAAAGATGATGAAAACTTTTGAGTTCTTACAAATGGCTTGGAATGACTAATAGTACACTAGGGCATCAATATATTTGATAGCATTCAAAGAGTAATTGAGGACCAAAGAATCAAAATCCATAATTCTAGAGCACCAATGGTAAAGATAAAATGAAATCCTACTAATATTTGACAATCAAAAGTGTGTAATGGTGTCTACTTGCTAAGTAAAATATTGGGGCAACTTAGGGGCATGTAGTGTATTGGATATTAGGTTCAACTTTTTTTAAATGACAGGATTTTGGGTATGAATTACAAACAAAGGACTACTATAAGGAGGAAGGAATATTGGGATGTCAAGGATTGTACTTTGAGGATACCATATGTGTGGAGTAATATATATTGGAGAAAAGTTTGGAATCTTATATCATCTTAAGATCACGAGTACAGACGAATATTATGTAATATCCAATATTAAAGAGGGAGTGTATAAACTTATTGTGAATAAAGGTCTAAGAATATCATTCATGAGGTATGGGATTTATTAAATTCCCAAAAGCCCAAGTCCAATAATTAAAAATTCTAGAGTGAATTGAGGAAAATATAAGAATTTTGGATTTAAAATATAGGATGCCAAGGACAAAAGGATAAAACTGTATAAAAACCTACTAGAGAAAAAATAAAGAAAGATGAAGTGTGAGGACACATGGAATAGAATGAAAGAATTGTGATATTGCTATTAGGATTCAACTATGTAGTTTTTTGAATAAAACTCATTGACTCGTGTTTCATGAGTAGTTTATAAGAACTCATCTCTCTTGAGAATGAATAGAACATGTAGCACCTATTACATCTAGGCAATATCCACAGAGATGAAGCACCAAGACTTCTTAAGAGTCACCCATCCTAAGACTACTCCAACTCTAACACATTTAACTATGGACTATCCTCCATGATTATGCCTGCTCATCCTGCAACCATATTTGCAAAACCTTAGGCAATTGTTTTTCATTATGAACTATTCACAAAAATCCCCTTAAGCTCATTTATCAAGATTCAATTGTATAGTTTTTTAGGCAAATTCATGGACCCATATTAAAGGTGTATTGATCCATAAGAACCCATATCTCATGAGAATGAATGGAATAATAAACACTCTTTTGATTGATCTGATTTAGGACTTATGGGATTATGACTTAATCCTAACAATCAAAGATAAATTCTCGATCCTTGCAGTAAATGTGTGGTTATGTATCTTAAACCGTTGAAATTACAAGAAGATGTATGCTTTAAACACTTAAAATTAACAATGTGTTTAATAACATAAAATAAAGAACATAACTAAAAAAATGAGAGAAATAAGAAAGAGATAGAAGAGACGCAAATGATTTGATAAAAAAGTTCATCCGTTTAGGACAATGTCTCCGAGTCTGCTTCTCAATTCGGGGACTGCTTTATTAATGTCGCTAAGCAAAACACGACTTCTCACAACATCCAAGCTTCAACCTTTACAGTCTCTCTCTTTCGCACTTAAAGATAATAACTTCATGTTTACAATAATCTCTCACCCACAAACTCTCTCAAGAATTACAAAACTTCTCCTAAGAGCAAATTTTCCTTCCAAGCTCTAATTGAAGAATGCCTTTACAAAAGGACTACACCCCTTTTTATACATGATTTTATCCAAAAATGGCTTAAAATCATATAACCATCACCATAATTACATAGCCCAATTTGAAATAACAAAATAACTTCCTTAACTCCCTCATAACAAATTACATTTTCATTTAACCCCTTTAGCCTTTTTATTATTTTGGCCTTTACTAATTTTGGGGGTTAAAAGTTATAACAAGATAAAAAAAAACCCTTATTTTAAATAATGGGCGGGCTTTTTGTTGTGGCTATATAACAATTGTTCCTCTAATATCAAATATATTATAAATAGCCCATTGGTTGGCCTTACTTTTAAGAGGGCAATGGTTGAGAGTTCAACTTCCATCAACTAATTCATTTAATTCAATAATCATTTTAATTTTAATTTTAATTTTTTCCTTCTCTTTAAGATTTTATGATGTCATGCTAGCATCATCAGAATCCACACTTTTACTTGAACTTCAAACCATCATAACTTTCACATTCGATCTTCATTTTTTACGAAATGAACACCGTTGGAGAGCTTTCATCGTGCTCTTCATTTTGAAATCCATTGTTGACCACTTTTGAGATGGTCTAATTTTGCCCCTTATCTAGCCCTCTGGTATGCCTATTGACTAGAACTTTGACCGAGCGTAACTACTGCATACGAGCTCCTTTTTTGCCCATTCAAGTTGCGTTGGGTCCCATTCTCTGAGCTCTTTATAGTGATGCTAAATTTGAGAGATTATGAGACTATTGAATTTTTGGCCTTCTGGATCCACCTGGATCATTCCTCCCCACTAAGAAGCTTTTTGACCTCCAAAAGTCTATTTTCACATGGAATGCAAATGAGGGCATGTTCGCCTCACTTGTCCTATATCACCTATACAAACTGCTGGAATTTTGAATTTCTGAACCATCAAATACATTATGAAGAATGACATAACACTGTTAATACAACCAACCATAAATCCACTAGTTTCCACCGTTACATCCATCACCCACGTAGTACCAACTAGTAGAAATAGAAGCAACAAAATTGAAATAACTGATGAAATGGAAAAAGTATCAACTTTTTGGACCTCTCGTACAGAAACGTCACTACAAAATGGACCTGTCAAATCTTCTTTTACCATGATTGGCTGAAGACTTGATTTTGTTTGCACATGATCCTCACTAGTTGTTGTAGACATGAGAGTCAGTTTATTGCTTGCATTTACAATCATTTTCAAATGTCTTGTATTTACAATTGATCCTTTATTCTTCATGCGATGAGCTCTTATAATGTATTCAATTTCATTTTTAAACAAATGATGCTTGTTATGATCCCTGTAGAAGATGGCTTTCCTATCATATAAGTATGGGCTACCCAACACAATCCCACAAATATCAAGTGGTACCACATCAAATTCAACCTCATCTATGAACTTGGATGTTACTGCAAATCTTAACTTACATTGTTTAATAAATCGCAATCTATTATCATTGCACACCCAACCTAGTGGATAAGGTCTTGTATGTGGCTTGGTTTCCAATCCCAACTATTTAACAACCTCTTCTGAAATCAAATTAACTTGGAACCCACTATCTATCAATGTGTCAATTTTAGTGTTCTTAGAAATTAACCTTATATGAAAAAGTTCACACCTTTTACAATCTTTAGGAACAACATGACTTTTTGAAGTGGAAGCATATGAAACATCAGTAGTAGAATCAACATAAGCTTTACCTTTCAAACCCATAGCCGATATTGTTGCTTCATCCCCAGAATTCGATCCAAGATCCTGAACAATAGGTGTAGATTTTTGCTTTCCTTTGTTATTATTCTTAAACCACTTTGGTTTCGACTCTGGATGCAATTTCCAACACTTTTCTTATGCATGTCCTTTCTTCTGACAATGTGAATGTGTAGGCTTTTCACCTTCCTCTTTATTCACTGTGGCTACTTTCTTGCCCTTCTTGTGTCCTGCAGGAGGAACAAATTCCTTCTTTGAATTGAAATTTGTGTTTCCTCCACCTGCTTCAATATGAGTTGCTTGAACACATACTTCATCAAAGTTAGAAGGACTAAACATCAATATTGTATGCTTCAAATAAGAATGCATTCCACCTATATACTTTAATAAAGTATCTTGCATGTAAAGAGGAATTCCAAGAGTTAATGTCTTCTTTCTAAACACCTGTGTATACTCTTGTATAGATTGTCCTTTACCTTGCCTTAGATTTTGCCAATTCATAATGGCTTGTTGCATATAACCCAATGGATAAAACTATTTCTTCAAAGCAAAAGTAAATTCATACCAAGATTAAATGATTTTACCATGTGCAGCAAGATCTTCTTGGATCTTAGTCTCCCACCAGACTAATGCAGTACCTCCCATCCTAAGAGTAGCTAGCTGGATTTTGGAAGAATCATCCAAAATCTTCTGAACCCTGCAGTACATTTCAATCTGCTTAAGCCAATTATCCAATTTCTCTGCATCCAATTCACTACTATATACAGGCAAGTCAAACTTAACATCCAGTTTTAACAAAGGCACATTAACTTGCTCAAGTTTCTTTGAAGAATAAGTAAACAAAGAAGATGATGAAGACGGAGACAGAGGTTCAGGAGGGTCACTACCACCTCCTACTCCTTTACCTTTCGCATCTTTTGATGAGGATTTTACTTCCTCCTTCTTCTTAGCTTTATTCACTTTCCTCAACTGTTGTTCATGTCTCTCTTGGAGAAGAATGTTGACCAAAGCCTTTAATTCAACAAAAGATCTCTGGAACACTTCTGCATCAAACTCGAGAAAATTTTGTTCAGATGCCATCTCTGATCGAGGAAAAGTCCTTCTTTTCCCAATCTCTGGATTGAACTTTTCAAGTTCACCTTCTCCTTGTTTCAACCTCAACCTGGTAAACATTCACCACCTACAATTTCTCTGTAAAACGAGCTCTGATACCAAACTTGATCTGATTTAGGACTTACAGGATGATGACTTAATTCTAACAATCAGATATAAATTCTCAATCCTTGCAGTAAATGCATGGTTATGTATCTTAAACAGTTGAAATTACAAGAAGATTTATGCTTTAAACACTTAAAATTAACAATGTGTTTAATAACATAAAATAAAGAACATAACTTTAAAAAATGAGAGAAATAAGAAAGAGATAGAAGAGACCCAAACGATTTGATAACGGAGTTCATCCGGTTAGGACTACATCTTTGGGTCCACTTCTTAATTCGGGGACCGCTTTATTAATGTCACTAGGGAAAACATGGCTTCTTACAACATCCAAGCTTCAGCTTTTACAGTCTCTCTCTTTCGCACTTGAAGATAATGACTTCATGCTTACAATAACCTCTCACCCACAAACTCTCTCAAGAATTACAAAACTTCTCCCAAGAGCAAATTTTCCTTCCAAGCTCTAATTGAAGAATGCCTTTACAAAAGGACTACACCCCTTTTTATACATGATTTTTAAAAAAAATGGCTTAAAACCATATAACCATCACCATAATTACATAGCCCAACTTGAAATAGCAAAATAACTCCCTTAACTCCCTCATAACAAATTACATTTTCGTTTAACCCCTTTAGCCTTTTTATTATTTTGGCCTTTACTAATTTTTGGGATTAAAAGTTATAACAAGATAAAAAAAACTCTTATTTTAAATAATGGGTGGGTTGTTTGTTGTGGCTATATAACAATTCTTCCTCTAAATCAAATATATTATAAATAGCCCATTAGTTGACCTTACTTTTAGGAGGGCAATGGTTGAGAGTTCAACTCTCATCAAGTAATTCCTTTAATTCAAATTAAATAATCATTTTAATTTTAATTTGAATTTTTTCCCTCTCTTTAAGTTTTTATGATGTCATGCTGACGTCATTAGAATCCACACTTTTACCTGAACTTCAAACCATCATAACTTTCACATTTAATCTTCATTTTTGATGAAACGAACGTCGTTGGAGAGCTTTCATCGTGCTCTTCATCTTGAAATCCATTGTTGACCACTTTCAAGATAGTTTGATTTCACTCCTTACCTAGCCCTCTGGTCTATCTGTTGACTAAAACTTTGACCGAGCATAACTACTACATACGAGCTCCTTTTTCGCCCGTTCAAGTTGTGTCGGGTTTCATTCTCTGAGCTCTTTGCAGTGATGCTGAATTTGAGAGATTACGAGACTATTAAATTTTTGGCTTTTTGGATCCACCTAGATCATTCATTTAGGTGATGTTCATAGAAATAAAGCATCGGGACTTCCCAAGAGATCACCCATCCCACTCCAATTAACTATACTCGAACCAGAGTTTTGAGTACTCAAACTCAAGCACAGTTAACTACAAACTTTTCTCCATGGTTAAGCCTACTCTACTTGTCCAAATGAAAGGATTTCAATATACAAATACCCCAAAACCCATAAATAAATTAAAATGTTTGATGGGAATGACGAATTGGGAGTCTTTCAATTAGGAGAAAGCATGGACCCCTCCCCCCAAAAAAATAAAAATAAATATAAATTTAAAATTTAAAATTTAAAAAAATTAAAAATAAAATAAGATAGGAAACACATATATTGACTCTTAATATTCCAATATTTTATTTGAGGAGCTTAAGAAGAGAGAAAGATGTGAAGGAATTTTAATGTACTATCCAAAATAAGATTAATCATAGAGACACATTGAAGGAAAGCTCTAATTGATTATTAATGATGGGTGAGGAAGACCAAGGAAACATAGAGGGTCACAAAATTTTAAAATTTTAAATTTTAAGGTGTCTGAGAATGGTTCCTATGTAGTCTCTCTGCAATTAATGAAAAGGTGTTGGAGCCATGTATGATCAATAGCAAAAAATTATAAACTAAAATCAATGGATCTATTATTAGGAAGCAATAAATACTATGTGGGAATGGTTCCCGTATAATCCCTTTATGATTAATGAAATGGTGTTGGAGCCATGTTTGATTAGTAGCAACAAACTATAAACTAAGATCAATCGATTTATTATTAGAAAATGAGAAATACTATAAGTTCAACCTTTTGGAATGTCATGCAACTGAATTCAATCTACAGTGGATTTTATCTATGGTATTTGAGTTTATTATAATCTTAATTTAGTTAATGTTTTGCAATAAATAAATGAGACATGATATTAAATTGATTGTAGATTGGATTGGTAATAGTTTAATATCAAAGGCTTGAGTTGGTTTAGAGCTAGATTATTGCAATTGAAATGTAATGCAATTTTACAAAGTTGGTGAAGAATGTGATTCTTACTATTGATCATGAATATTATTTTGATTTATACCAAATAGAATAACGTCTAGAATAATTGAAGTTGACTTTCTTCATGTGCAATTAAAAAAAAGGAAAGCAACACAAAGAGGTGGATTACTTCTTCTTTTCAGATTTGCACATTTAGAAGAAAGATGTCACAATAGGCTAGGATGGTATCAAGCTCTGAATGGGTCAATAGTCCTTCACTAAATATGTAAAATTTAAATGTGAAATGATGATGAGATAAGAAAGCACATAAGGGAAGATCTATATGCATATGGAATGAAAATAGGATATATGTTTCTTCATATATGAATACCAGCTAGATGGAATCCTGAAAATATTTGTAATTGTTGATCTAGAACCTAAAGGTGGTAATCTATTTTCAAACCATTTTTTAGATGTTTTTGGGAGGCGTTGAAATGTCATGTTCCTAGGGTTTTTGCATCAAAATTTCAAGGATACTCTGACATCTCCTAATCTTTTTGATAAAATTATAGTAGCTTTGTAACCTATTCTTGCATAGAAAAATGGGGAAGAAGGTTGCATAAAGGATGTTTCCTTAGTCAAACCCCTATTTAGGATTTAACCTCGAAACAAAATAAAATAAATAAATGTGTCTTGACATGTAGTAGAGACTAGATATAAGAAATGAAGTGTATTATACCTTATTAATACAAATGTTTTTTTGAATGTAATGAAATATATTGATGCAACACCATTGATTTAACATAAAATACCGAAAGAAAATAATGAAAGACAGAATATTATGTAATGGATGTTGTAATTGTCAATAATGTTTGCTTGAGGGAAACTGAAAAAGACTTTAAGAGGTAGGTGTATCTCTTTCCTTAATAGAAAACTAATTTTATTGGCCTCTAACGAGCCCAAAAGTTTTAGTGTTTTTATTCATTTCTTTCCCATCCTATACCTTTATACTTAATGGTCTTTTTTCATAAATAGTGAAGGAACTCTAACTTTTAATACGAAGCAAAAAATAAAATTATGATTGTAAACAATGTTGAAAACCTTTGAGATGTTGACTGTTTTGTGGCCAAAATTATAAGAATGATCAAAATATTGATGGACCAACTGTACAAGTGGATGGTGGAGAGACAAAGACAATATAAGAATGGTTCTAAAGTATTTTGTTTTACTTCTCACAAATTGTTTGTCATTATATAAAATGTGGTAGATATTACTGCTTTTATTTAAACTAAATTCATTTACAAGCATACTTTGGTTAATAGCCATTTTTGTAATGTAATAAATTATTATTTGTGTTTAGGGGGGAAATGGAAGCACTTAGTAATTTTTTTATCAAATAAGACTTCCACTTTCTAAACATTCAAATTCAAGAGAAAGAGGGGCTTCCAAGCATAGGTATCAATATAACCCAAGTTAGATTAGGACACAAGAAATTCGTAGTCCATGCAATGCTAATTAATTTTTAGATGTGTAATGTAAATGTGAAATTAAACCAATTGACTTAATGACAAGTGTAAGATAGATCTAGGTGCTAAATATATGCAATCAACCCAATTAAAATATCAAAATAGGTATATGCTAAAAAAAAAAATGAATGATGAAGGACTTACCTTGAAATGTGTGAAAGAAAATACATTTTTTCTCTAAAAATCATGGATCTAAATTTGTGACTAAATTTATGACTATGAATACGCAATTGCGACAATAAACCCAAAAACTCTATTTTTCTCAGGAAAAGTTTGACGCGGTGATAAAGTGTTTGGATACTTTACACAAATATGGACATATTCATGGGACATTGTAGAAAATTTGGTCCAACCTCTTTAGTAAGGTCTTGATGAGTACTTTTTAGATCTATAATTGTAATTCAAATATCATGCTCATACACATAGTAAAATGTGGTTTTTGTTTTGGTTTCATGAGGGATTTCCTTGGTCAAGCCCCAGAGTGAGGAATAAACCTTAAAATTGAGATGTAAAACATGAAAGAAAGCAAGACAAATGTAAATTATTACCTTGTTAGATGAAACTATTGCCAGTAAGGATTTTGCAATGCTTATGTGTTATTAATGTTGAATTTATAATGAATGGTGTAGGAAATCTCCACAAATGCAATGGATCTATAAAAGCCATGTCATGGAGTCATGGATGTAAATGTGCATCAATGAAAGATTTGATGAATTCCACAATGTATGTTTCCTCCCTTCATGGCCAACAAAATGCTAGATCTTGAAAAGGAAATGCTGAAAAAGGGTCTTGAATCCTTGAAAGCACTTTGAATGCTTGATGATTGCTTGAAATGCCTTAGGAAGTATGTGAACTTGAGTGTCCTTGTATGTATAATGATGCCTTGTGATGTCTTGTGGATGATAAATGTGAAAATGGGGTGCATGGGCTTTCTTTTACACTAGTTTTTAGTCTCAAAATTAAGCTAAGCCAAAGAGGTCACCCAATTTTGAAAAATATCTCCTCGAGACAAAATTGGCCTTGGGACCCAAAACCTTTAGGGAAATGGTTGTCTTATTTGGAATGGGTTGACCCATATTGACCTATCCTAGACTAGGTCAACTTTTTGGGAATAGGTCAACTAGGGCCAACCTATTCTAGAGTTTGTTGGAAAAAGGAGGGCTCTTGGGGCTCAAAAACTGTGCTAACAGAACTAGAAAAGAGGAAATTGAATGGGAGAAAGAGATTATTAAGAACAAATTCATCCATGGTCCATAAGGTCACTGAAGGGAGGGAGATAAGAGGTCTTAAATGATGGTTTCTTCCATTTTAAGATGGTACATTTAGCCCCCACTTTAGCAAGAGTATGAGCTACCTCATACCCATGGTAAAGTAGTTCAAAAGAAAGAGATAATCTTATCATAACCAAGGAGACAAAGAAACTACCAAGCTCCTAATAGACTTGAGACTTTGTCAATTCCAAAATCATAATAAGAGAGATGTCACTAGCAAGAAAGAGAGAGATAAAGAAAGAGAGAGTGTAATCAAATCACCTAATAAGGTTTGTTTTCATTATTGTGAACCACGCCAAAGGGATAGGATTTAATAGTCTAGCAAGTTTTTATTCCCGATAGTCAATCTCACAAAACAAAATGGGTAGGATCAAATGGTCTAATGGGTATGTGTGCCCGATAGTCAATTTTACAAACTTTGTACCTTTTGGTGGCTTTACACCCTCATTGTATAGTAGTCATGTAGCATGAGAATGATTTGTGTATGTTCTAGGATAGGTTAAATAGTCTCACAAGTGTCTATGGCATGCTAGTCAACCAGTCCAAGACATGTAAAAAAGAGGAAGAGAATTGGCCCTATCAAGTTGTGTTATGCTAGTGTACTCTATATGTTCTTCTTGCAATGAACAAAAATATACAAAAATAAGGGGACCATGTATGCCCCCTCCCCCTTAAGATAGAAAAATAAGTACTTTTTGTGGCATCCTATGGAAGTGATAAAGAAGGATAAAGAAATTTAGACATCAAAATAGTATCCACAAGCATCACCTAGTCACAACTTCTATGAGGCCATATAAGGGAAGAATGTATTGAGATACCATGCAAGAAGTGAAAAAGGAAGTCCTTGTAAAGGATTAAATACTATTTTAAGGCTCTAAGGTAAGTGATCTATCTATCATACAAACCTAATTGCAAATGATGTAAGATTGGGTGTCACACGATAAACAAATAATACACAACCAAGGGAAAAGTGAATCCTTGGGAGAATGAGAAAGATGAATATATATGATTCCCTTTCACCCCAAGGGTAGGAACAAGGGGACACATGACCTATTATTCTACTCACAAAGAAGACCTTGTATGACAAGGATAACCCAAGAGGTAACTTAACAATGTTACATGATGTTGAGCAATATAATAGGAACTTGGATGTTATTTAAAGAAATTAAGACTGAAATAGAGATCAACATAATGAGACATGTGAATAACCTCATTATTAATGAGTTATTGAATCTTAAAATGTAAAGCTTTAAAAAAAATTATAGAGTGATCGTGACAAAGGTGATACATGAAAAATGAAAGATTCGTAAGTTGTTGACTTTGTTTATTTTCATGTTTAGGTCTAGTATTCACCTTAGCACGAAGAAGTTTAGGAAAAAAAAATTTTTTATTAATAGGATAAGATATGTTAGATAATGAAGGAGAGGATGTGGATAAATAATGAGATTTAATACTTTATTGCACCCATCCCAAATTATGATCGATAATGGTGTTGATAGCTTGTGGCTTAGAAGAATGCTCATGCCCCCCATTGCCCAAGGGAATTTTCTTTCCTTTTTGTTGTTTATCACATCCATTCCCAGTGAGTCCATGGTAACCAATACCATAATAAGTATCCATATCACTAGGTTTGACAAATTCATCATGGGTGAAGGTAGTGACAAATTTATTGCAAAGAGGAGTTGTTTTAGATTGTGTAAATGAAATATCAAAAATTCTATGCTCTCAAAAAATGGCTAGTGTGAAATCTAAGGATCCCCAATCATATTTTAATAGAAAACTTATAGGAGGAGGAATATCTTGATCTTGTTTTCCCTCAACACTCAAACAACTATTTGGATTAGTATTCTCATGAAGAGAGTACATTACATTATTATAGATAAACTTAACTTTTTGATGAAGAGTTGAAGGAATGGCATGCATATAATGTAACCATGATCTACCCAAATAAAGGTTGCAATTAAAAGGTATGGGCATGACATCAATGGGAGTATTCAAAATAAATAGACCTACTTTGATAGGTAATGTAATGATTCCTAATTTTTTCTTAGGAACATTATCAAGGTCATGAATATGAACAATATCAGGTTTGATATTTGAAGGATCAATTCTAATTTCTTTGAGCATGTCCATACTACAAGAATTGAGTCCAAACTCATTATCAATTAAGTTTTTTCGAATGAGATTACTATTGATCATGGAAACTACCATAGTGAAATTACATCAAGCTTGAATTTATTTAGGTGATAATCATCTTGAGTAAACTTTGAGGTGGGATTGGTGTAGCATTCATGCATTATAAAAGGAAACAATATTTTATATATTAGGTAGGACAAAGCAACATTACATACATTAAATTGCTTATTTTTAGAGGAAACGTGTTTTAAAGGAGGATGTTGTTTTATTGCAAAGGAGATAGAGTAGCAGTGGAAAAATGCTTTAAACAACTTTTGTGACATGATATAAATGCATATAAACTATAGCTAGACATGCAATTCAAAAGAAGGTTAGATAGATGCATAGATAAGAGATAAAGCAATCTAACTCCGTATGATAGCAAAATCTAACTCCAAAATGTAAGAGTTGGATGTCAGGTTCACCAAAACAAGGTAAACACCCAATGCAAAGAAGGAAATAAGAGAGATAAAGGGATCTAATCCAAATTCAAAAAGAGGAGACACGTCGAGTTCACCAAAATGTTTGGGAGGAAGTGGAAGCACTCAATAAGATGTGTGGCAAGTAAGCCTTCCACTTTCTAAACAATCAAATACAAGATAAAGAGGGGGTTCCAAGTATAAATCTCAATATAACCCAAGTTATGTTAGAATAGCTCAAATGGATGAAAGGATGCCAATACTAAACCCAAATCATATCAAGGAAGTACATGAGAAAGTCCTATTTCATGCAATGTTGATTTATTTTTAGATGTACAATGTAAATGTGAAATTAAACTAATTGATTTATTGACAAGTGTAAGACAAATCTAGGAGCTAAATATATGTTATCTGCCCAATTAAAATATAAAAATAGGTTTATGATAAAATATGAAATGAATGAAGGACTTACCATGAAATGTGTTAGAGGAGATGACTTTTTGCTTTAAAAATCCTAGATCTAAATCAATGACTAAATTTCTAACTACAAATCTATGATCATGATAGAAAATGCAACAAACCCATTTTTTATCAAACTTCTAGGTTTTTGCAAACTTTAAACAAATATGGACATGTTCTTCGGAAAGGTTTCGATAAGTAGTTTCATATTTGTAATCATATTTCAAATATCCTACTCCTACATATAATAAAACTTGGTTATTATTTTGATTTTATGAGGGCTTGCCTTGGTCAAGCCCTAGATTAAGGCATCAACCTTAACATTGAGATGTAAAACATGAAAGGAATAAAGCCAAATTTAAATATTGACCTTTCTATATGAAACCCTTTTCAAAAAGGATTTTGTAATGCATGTGTGTTATCAATGTTGAATTTGCAAAGAAGGATGTAGGAAATATCCATAAATGCAATGGATCTATCAAAACCACAACATAGAGCCATGGATGCAAATGTGCATCAATGAAGAAAATGATGAATTCCACAATGTAGATATCTTCCCTTAATGGCCAACAAAATACTAGATCCTGAAGAGTGAATGCTCACAAAATATCCTTGAATCCTTGAAAATACCTTAAATGCTTGATGAATGCTTGAAATGCCTAAGGAAATATTCTAGCTTGAGTGTCCTAGCACATGTAGTGATGTATTGTGATGTATTTTGGATGATTCGTGTGAAAATGAGGTGCTTAAGATTCCTTTTATACTATTTTTCAGGTTAAAAAACAAAGCAAGCCGACAGGGTCACTCGATTTAGAAAATTAGCTCCCTGAGACAGAACTGACCTCGAGACCTAGAATCCTTGGGGAATAGGTCAAATTCTAGGGAATTGGTTGACCTATTGTAGACTAGGTCTATCTAGATCAACCTGTTCTAAAGTGGACTTTTGGGGAATATGTTGACTTGGGTCGACCTATTATGGAGTTATCTTATGCAAGTAATGGGTGTAATCAACTAAAATACCTCACTATCTTTCCCCGAGCTCCTTCTAAGCCCAACCAATACTCATTCTTGTCTCTCAATACCTACCTATGGCTAGAGATGTTGTGAATGGTTTCCCTAACACTTCCACTTCACCCTTCAAGTCCATCTCTACCTTCTAGGTATCCACAAGTCTTCACAAATGCAACCAAAATCCTCCTATACCTCACTCCCTTGCACCCTCCAGGATCTTATCTCTCACTACACCTCTTAGCACTATTTTCCATTTTTCCACCAAGTTTCAGGACCCACCAATAGGTTTTGGACAATCTCCTAAGCCTAAACAACAAGTTGCTCTAGGAGACCTAATTGAGGCTCTTCCTTGTAGCCCTAGCCCACAACTTTAATCACCAAACTCACAAAAGTTGTAAAAAAACTATAAAACAATTGGATAATATTCCACAGGCCATATAACCCTAAAAAATTCCAAAAGATGAATTTTGGATGTGTTCTCCTTACCCCTTTAACTCTCGAGCCCTAGTTTAGGCGTAATTAGGACTAACACTACAATTTGTACTAAAACTCACCATATTCTAAAAACCACTTGCAAAATGAAATTTTCAACACTTAAAACATCTCACAATACTTCTATCTTCAAGGTATCAAGCATCTATAACCTCCATATTGCCTTTTGCAATGTGATCCCTAATTGTCTGCATGTTAAGCACATGAAGTTGCTTAGCTTAATGGCTCTCAAGAGACCCCAAGATGGTGGGTGAAATGAAAATAGATTGTAACACCCTAACCTCCATCCTATGTTAGAAATATATAATACTGAGAGGTGGGGTGAACCAATATATTACAAACTTTTGCCCATAATTGAATATTGTTAATTACTTTATATCTTGCATATGAAAGTGATCTGATTAGGATCTAGGACTATTACAGAGGAATGCTTAACATTATTTCATAAAGTAAAATTTCAAAGCGTTAATTAGCAAATTAACACAACTTAAATGCTGAAATGAACAAAGCATAAAAAGGTAATGACTGAAAGAAAGAGAGTAGAGAGACATAAGGCAAAACACGATTGATAACGGAGTTCATCCGTGGGTCGGACTACATCTCCGGGTCCTGCTCCAATAGAGGGACCAATCCGATTTGCTCCAAAATCAATTACAAGTGTTCAAGATCTTCCCTTCAAGCACAATTACAACATTACTCTCCAATGTGCAGGAATAATCATCAAGTCTCCAAAATCATAATCTCCTTCTCATCACCTGGATGCCTTTCCAAAGCCTACTACCCCCATTTTATACATCAAATTTAGCCAAAAATGGGCTAAAACAATTAACTAACAAAATCCCCCATTTTGGTTACATATTTCGAATTTACCCCTTTTACCATTATTTGGATATGATTTGACACCAAAATTAAGGGTTTGTTTTCAACAAATACCCCTAATTAAATAAGCTTGGGCGGATTTGTTATGAATAGATAACAACTCTTCCCTTAATATTAAATATGCCATAAATAGCCCATTGGTTGGCCTTAATTTTTGGAGGCCAATGGTTAGGAGTTCAACTCCCATTATCTCATTCCTTTAATTCGAATTAAATAGCTATTTTAATTCAAATTTGAATGTTTTCCCTCTCTTTATGATTTCGTGATGTCATGCTGATGTCATCGAAATCCATACTTTTACTGGAATTTGAAACCATCATAACTTTTATATCCGATCTCCGTTCTTGATGAAACGAACGCCATTGGAAAGCTTTTGATGAGCTCTTTCATTTGGAATCCATTGTCAAATACTTTTGAGATGATTATTTTTTCACCCTTTTATGACCTTTGGTCCTAGTTTGACCAAATTTTGACCAGTCATATTTTTGCACTTGAACTCCAATTTTGATCGTTCAAGTTATGTTGGAGTCAAAATTGTGAACACTTGTAATGATGTTGATTCTTGGAGCATTGGGGACATTTTACTTTTCAATAATTTTCATCCCCTGGATCAGAAAGTAAACCAACAATGTTGAAAAATAAGTATAACCATACACATAGAGAACTCATAACACCATTATTTTTTAACAAGGGAAGCCTTAGCTAAGGGAAAACCCTGATGGGGATGATACCCATTAGATGATTCACTAAACAATAAGATTTGGTTAAGGATATTAACCTTGTTAGGAGTTTATGAAGTACATAGAGTGTCTTGAGTCCTTGTTAGAGGACTAGATGTTGTTAGAAGCCTCAACCTTATTAGGAGTTTCTACAACCTTTGTAGGAGTTGTTAGATCAATTACAATGTATTCAAGAAGATCCCACTTCCCTAACATGCAATTATACAATTCAGTTCTTTCAGAAGATAGATATACATACAATACTTGCTTTACTATTGTAACTTGCACTTCTTTGATCTTACATCAGATTTCACATCACATAAGGCTCGCAGATAGTTCTCACAATAGTTTTCATGTCACATCTAATCATGCAAATTCCACAATATCTGCACATCACATACATTCACTTCGCAACTCACACTCTTTCTTTGTGCAACATAAGATCTTTACTTATATCTTGTGCATTCACAAATTGTTGCTTAGTCAGCTTCCATGTCTTCACACACTTGAAATTATATAAAATAATATCCACATAGTAGGCTTAACATGACTTAGTAATTATTTTGAAACCAAAATAATTCCTAAAGTCGCATAACTCTGTTTTCTGCTATGCTCTGTTTTGCATTATTAAATACCAGAACAGTTAAACTTATTGTACACCGTACTAACCATACACACATGCACACTGGTACACATCATCATGACAATGTCACAAACCTTTCCTCAACTGCACATAATCTAACTCTTTGCTCATCATCCATACTGTTAAGATATGTTCATTGTATTATTGCAAACTATCTAATACTTAGACAATTTTCTATGTCTGAATGCATAAATGAAATGTTGAATATATGTTGCCATAAATGACAACCATCAAGACATCTACCTGACCATATTGCCAACAATCTCCCCCTTTGGCATTGATGGCAACATTTGGAAAAAATTGGCTAAGTCCCAAAATGATGTCATACATAACAAAAACAAAACAAAAATAACTACGCAAAAATTGCCTTCAAAACATAACAATTTTATTCATGTTTTGATGGATCATTACATTCCTTATCTCTCCTTTACATTGATAAGCTACCCCTTTACATATACATTTACATCTATACAATTTTCCTCTGCATAATAACACAATACTCCCCCTTTGACATCAATGGCAAAGGTGTCAAAAAAATTATCACAAAAACTTGTTGCCTGTTGTTGATCAGCTCGTCATTCTGGATATGCAATCTACAAAATCAATCTTTAGTTTGTTGAAGTCCTTCTTCTAGTTGCCTTTGATTGTATCTGATATACTGTTGAGTGTGCAAGGTTCATAGGATGCCACTTCAATTGTGCTCAAGTCAGTATAGGCGAATTTGTCATAGGAATTCTTTGTTGAAAGACATTCCTCCAATTGCCTCTGCAAAATTACAACCTTGGGTTTCATATATTCTCTAAGAATAGAGAATCTTCTTATTATCTTATCCTTGTCAAATTCAATGTTTTTGACAACATTTTGGATATTCTCAATTTCATTCATAGAATCTTCAATTTTGATCTCTAGTTGTTGCAATCTTGTAGTGAGTGACTGAAGCTCACTCATATGACCTTTGATCTTTGTATCAAAAATAGATAAGTAAGTGTAAGAAATTGCACGCTGTCCATACAACTTTTTACCTTTAGAAATACACTTTCTAAGTTCCTTGATGTTTTCATCAAGTGCCTTCAAATCATTGTGCATATTAGTGCACACTGTGTTGAATAGGGTTGCATCATGATTATTTTGTGCTTGCATTGTTGCTACCTTAGCTAAGGTTGTAAATTCCCCATCAAAAGTCTTCACTAGCTCTTTTTCCTTGGCTTGCAAGTTTGGATTTGCTACAGTTGTGGAAATTGTCTTGTACATGCACTCCAAGACTTCAACAAGGGTCTTCTCTAAAGACTTTACAGATTTGTTTTTCTCAAACAATTTTCTCAAAGTGCCCATTAGCTCTTTCTAATCTTCATCATCAGATGGAATAGGTAATATTACTAATGTTCCAGCTTTTAATTCTACTAAAGATACAGTAGTCTTTATCTTCTATTCCTCTGCATTCTCCTTTTCCTCAACCTCTTTTTTCTTCTCCTCCTCTTCTTCTATCTTTTTCTTTTCCTCTTATTCTTTCTTTTTCTTTTCTTATTCTTCCTTTTTCTTCTTCTCTTCTTCTTCTTTCTTTCTTTTCTCCTCTTCTTCTTTATGCTTCTTCTCCTTTTCTTCTTTTCACTTCTTCTGTTTTTCTTCTTTCTACTTCTTCTCCTATTCTTCTTTCTTCTTCTCTTCTTCTTCATTATCATAATTGGTATAGGAAGTGATATTCCAACAATATTTTCCCCACATGCTACAAATGGATTCTTGTTTGTATCCATAGATGTGTGTGTACTATCCACTTGCATGCATTCAGTACCCATAATAGTGTGAGGTGGAGATAGTGCTTGTTGTGTCCCTTCTGCCTCTTCCTCTTGACTGGAAGGTGTATTTGCCTGTACATATACTAGACTATTAGCCTTTTCTTGCGTAGTCTCCTTAGGTACTGAGGACATATATTTTACTATAGCCTCCTCTATTTCTTGCCTTACCTCCTCATAGTTGCCTCCCATTAGAAGAATTGCTCTTCTATTTTTCCTCAACAAGGGCTCAATAACCTTCAAAAAAAGTTCACATTCCTCTTTTGATCCAACATCACATAACTTATTTATGGATGTAATCCTCATATTCAAATCTTCTTCTACTACTCTTCTCTTCCTATTGATCAACCTATTGTATAGGTCTTCAAGAATTTTATTCTGAATGCTATCAAATCTCTTATTTCTCATAATCATGTTTCTTATTATAGCATTCTCTAATTGCCTCCTATCTATACTACTATACATGCTATAAAATTTATTCAACTAAACAAAATTGTCATCATTTATAATTTGCATGTTCAAATTTTCTATCTTTGGTTTCCATGTCTTCTTGTCTATGGTTGTCTTGGCTTCTTATGCTTCTTTCTCAATAGGTTTATCTTCATCATCATCATCTGAGCTTTTAGAACTACTCACTTGCATGGTTTTCCTTCTTTTGCTAGGCTCGTTGTTGGTATGCTTTACTCTTTTCTTCACTTGAGGTGTAGGCTCTTGCTTAACCTTCACCAGTCTCCCTGACTTCCTCTGTGCAGTAGGTGCTTCCACCTCTAACTGCCTTCTTTCTTTTTCATAGCTTGCTTTTACAGGTTACACTTGTGCAACTACTACATATGGTGCAATGGGAGCTTGTGCACATGGTTGTGCTACTGTTAATCCTTCTGAAGGTCCTACCATTGCAATAGGTGTTACTAACAACACTTATGTCTGCCCACTGGCCTTCATCTCCAGCATAATTTCATTCAGCTCATTGAATTCTTGTTTGGTCATGTCAGATTCCTTAAGGATGGAATCTATCTCTTTCTCTACTTTCTTCTTGCTCTCCTTGCTATGGAGCTTAGATTCTACTATCCTTAATCTTTCATCATATGTTCCCATCTAGGACATTTAGTATCCTACTCATATTCAAGTACAATCTGTGCATATCCTTCTATCAATTATGTGCTCATCTCATAGCCCATAAGCTCAATGAACTTTACTCTAGGTATCATTGCTTCTATGTATGTGTTATCAATCTCCACCATGAAGCACAAATCATCCTTATACTTTTCTATCATAAAGGGAGGTATCCTATACCTCAGTTTCATCTCAAACTGAAAATTCTTCATCATCCTGTCAACATCAATGTCTTTAACATTCTCAGGTTTAAATATGTAGCTTTGAGTTACAATCTTCATTGTGCACTCGTTGCTATCCCAATTTATCATTATGGGAAATTTCCTTGTAACATAGAAGAACAAATGAGTCAATAGGGACTCAAATCTAAATACTGCACTCGTTGTTTTCTTTAACTTTGTAATATTATCCAATAGCTACACTCTAACAATGTCCACAAATTTGCTTTTCTCCTTTCAGTGGCCATCACATATCTTGTATGAAGGAATCTAGCTGGTACAAAGTTTACCCTTGATCCATGGTTCACCTTGTACCCTAAGATTTTGGTCAACAATTTGACTCCTTTATCCCGAATAGGATCAACCCTCGTATTCCTTCCGTCAAACTTGATTTTCAGGTTTGTCCCCACTATTTTCCTCATGCTTTTCTCATTAATAGGATTACAACCTTCATTGCTAAATCTCGTGACCTTGTGGATTAGGTCATTGTCAATGACAATCTGTGTATCACCTAACTAGAACATATCATCATGTATTCTGCTCATTATAATTCGGGTCCACTCGTGATTGTCAAATTCTATGTAGAACATATACTTCACCAAATTCAAATCTTTAAGGTGTGCATACTTAGACTTCAAGGGTAAGTCATTATTACACATGAATCCTAAGTCCTTGTGAATCTCCTCATCACCTATACTCTCAATTTTGCAATGTATATAATTCTTTATATCTTCTACGTGGAACACATTTTTTGGAACCTACGAAAATGCACCTACAGGATCATCTAGTAAAGAAAAAAATGGATGTTTCTTGATCATATCTTGGTCTATCACTGACATCATACACTCTTTGACTAGCCATTCCTTTATAACTATAAATACTTCAAGAAATTGGATTGAATACTCCATAAAATACCTCAAATTCATGATTTTAGGGCTTCTACAACTTCCATCTTCACAAGCTTGCTTCACACTTCAATTATTGTCAAATAGCTCTTGAATTCACTCAAGACACTTTGCATGAACAAATGGTAAATCAAATCTTGTTTGTGGTTCTTAAATCATTTCAAATCACATTGCGCAATAAATGCGTAACTACCACAAACTTGTAATATTGTCTCTATTCGCCAGTGACCTTGATCTTAAAATTCTCGCTTACTGTGATTACATCAAGACTTGCACACCAAACCATAGCTTTCTCTCTATGTCTTCTACCTTTTTTTAGTTGCTACATCAATTTTAAGATCAAATTTGACCATTGATGCTCTGTTGCTTCTATAATAGCTTAATTCAAATAGGTTGAGCCACCTATAATCTGTGACTTCAACTTTCCATTAGGTGCATCAAAGAATTTCTCTTCCAATACTATATCAATTTTAACATCAATTTTGACCATTGATGCTCTGTTGCTTCTATAATATCTTAATTCAAATAGGTTGAGCCACCTATAATCTGTGACTTCAACTTTCCATTAGGTGCATCAAAGAATTTCTCTTCCAATACTATATGTGAACTCTGTGGATTACTAGCCTTCACAAATGCTTCTTTGAATTCCTCAACATGCTCTTTAATTGCCTCTTCCTAACTATTATCACTTTGATTCTCATTCCTTCTATTATCTCTGTTGTTGTTCCTTCTATGATTAGGATTCTTGTTAAAATTTATTTTTTCCATTCTATAGAATCTTGCTTTGTGTCCAAAGTTATTGCATAACTAACATACAGGTGCATTTCTCCTCTAATTGTTTCCATTTTGACTTTTCAGGTGCTATGCAATTGCTTGCAATATGTCCAGGATTATTACCTTTGTAACAAACAAACTACTTTCTCTCATCATAATGTTTCTCTCCATCATTAGATCTACTCTGAGATCCACCTCTTCCATTACCTGTAGGGTTAGTATTCCTAAACATTCTACTATTCTTATTATCATCAACAAACTTAGGTTTCTTACATTCTATTGCCTTATGTCCATAACCATGACAATTGTAACAATAGAAATTAGTAATAGGTTTAAAAGACTGACCTATACAATCTCTCTTCATATATCCAATTTCATTTCATATGTAGCATCCACCTCTGAATTCATGTCTTACCTCTTTAGATAAATCATCTTGCTTAGGTTCTTCAACTTGCTCTATTGTTTAAGGTTCATCAAATATCTTTGTCAATTTAATTTTCTCAAATTCATCAGACCACTTGAACTTTTCTTTAGAGATTTCTGTTATAAGATCTAGTTCTATCCTAATCTCATCTTTCTTTGTTGACTTCTCTCCAAGAATATATCCAAGGCTTGTCTTGTCATAAGAAGGTCTTTAATGAAATATTTATTCATCAATTTTCTTAGAACTTGTGTAAAGTTTATCTACCTATTGTTTAGCTTGTGTCAACTCTCCTTTCACGATGATGTTGTATTTTTCCAACTCTACATGCTCTATCTTAATAGAATCTAATTCATAAGTCACTTGACTTTTTGGGATCTAAGGTCTGCATTCACAAATTTTAGATCAAGTTCACTCTTATTGCCACTAGTCTTAAGACTCAACTTTAGTTCAACAATTTTCAACTCATGTTTCAAGATCTCGTTCTCTTCTTGAGAATTTTTGTATCATCATTAACACTAATTTGTGCAAAAGTTTCCTTGCTAGATTTAAGATCATCAATTTCATCTTTTAGTTTATCGATGTATACTTTCGCATCTTTGTATCTATCTTTCAAGTTATCTCTTTCTTCAGTAAGAAGGTCAATCTATTAAAGAGCTTCTTCAAGATTCTTCTTCAATTGTTCCATATTCATTGGGATCTTACTTAAGTTGTTAAGCCTCTTCAAAGTAACTGTGCTCCGATACCAATTGTTATAAATAGACAATATTGAGAGGGGGAGGTGAATCAGTATATTACAAACTTTTGCGCACAACTGAATATTGCTAATTACTTTATACCTTGCATATGAAATTAAACCAAAAATGTTGAATAGTAAGTATAAACATACATAGAGAACTCATAACACTATTATTTGTTAACTAGGGAAGCCCTGGCCAAGGGAAAACCCCTGGTGGGGATGATACCCACTAGATGATTCACTAAACAATAAGATTTGATTAAGGATATTGACCCTGTTAGGAGTCTATGAAGTACATTTAGTGTCTTGAGTCCTTGTTAGAAGCCTCAACCCTATTAGGAGTTAGTAGATCAATTACAATGTATGCAAGAAGAGCCCACTACTCTAACTTGCAATTACACAATTAAGTTCTTTCACAAGATAGATATACACACAATACTTGTTTTGCTACTATAACTCACACTTTCTATAATCTTACATCATATTTTGCATCGCATAAGGCTCACAGATAGTTCTCACAATATTTTTCATGTCACATCTAATCACACAACTTCCACAATATCTGCACATCACACACATTCACTTCGCAACTCACTCTATCTTTGTGCAACATAAGATATTTACTTATATCTTGTGCATTCATAAATTGTTGCTCAGTCGGCTTCCATGTCTTCACATTCTTGAGATAATATAAAAATTATATCCACATAGTTGGCTTAACATGACTTAGTAATTATTTTGAAACCACAAATATTCCTAAAGTTGTACAACATTATTTTCTGCTATGCTCTGTTCTGCACTATTAAATACCAACACAGTTAAACTTACTGTAATTAGCACCATATTGATCGTACACACATGCGCATTGGTACACATCATCATGATAATGCCATAAACCTTTACTCAATTGTGTATAAGCTAACTCTCTATGCACCATTCGTATTGTTAAGATCTATTCACTTTACTACTGCAAACTGTCTAATACTTAGATAATTTTCTATCTCTTAATGCATAAATGAAATGTTGAGTATATGTTTCCATAAATGAAAACCATCAAGACATCTATCTAACCATATTTCCAACATCCTATACCCCTTCTGTACACCAAAATTTAGGGCTTTTCATTGTGGGGTTTAGGAGGGAGAGTCCATTTGAGTTAAAACCCTAAGTACATATTAGGGTAACCAGTGGATACAAAAATAAAGCAACCTTTATTCAAACCTATTCTACTCCAACCAAATGAATTATAATGTTCTCTACAAAGTAAAACCATAACTATTTATAATGGATACATGTATCAATGAATGTCAAGTGCAAGAAAATCTTACACTGTACTTGTTGTCCTGCACAACTTTCCCACCAAAACTTGCTTATTTTATTGACTCAAAATTCTCTATCATGTCTAACCTTTTCCTTGGTTGAAAAATAATAATATATAGGCTGTGTCTTTTGACCTTTCACCTTCATTCCTCTTTGATCAACCATTACATGGCCACATGACTGTTGGCCTTTTGAAAAATAGCAAAAGTTGCTCAACAAAAAAAATTATTGCATGACAACTTTTTTTTGACAATTTTGCAACTTTTAGTGATTCTCACTCTAAATACCTTCAAATGCCTAAAAATGCATGTCAAAACATAGAAGACTCCTAATAAACATAAAAATGCATAATCTTGGTCAAATTATAGCATTGACCAACATTGATTGACCCAAATCTTGCTCATAGGTGTTATTACAACATGAATGAAATTCGCTTAAACAAACTCTAGAGATGCTTGAAACCTGACATAAATTTTTGTGTCAACTTAAACACTTATTACCAACCTAACATGTCTAAAATTGAAGTTCAACTAGACTGGTCAGGACCTCGGGCCCCTGAACCATACTCCCTTAGTTGAAAAACTCAACTCCCTTGAGTTGCTAGGTGCCAAAGAGTGGTGTCATTCTTCACAATGTCTTCGTTTTTCATCCATATTTCTTTAGCTTCTAGCAGGCCTTGCCATTTCACTGGGCACTCCTTGTAGGTCTAGTTTATTGTCTTCTTAATTGTCTTCGTGTCCAATATGCACTCTAACTATGTTGGTTTGTTTGGTGGTAAATCCTTCACCCATTCTACCTCTAGATCTACCCTAGTGTTGTTGTCTGAACTCATGCTACTATTGTCCCCTTTGAATAATGTAATGTCTACTACATTGAAGAGAGGTGAGATACCTATCCCTTATGGTAATTCAAGCTCATGTGAATTATTGGCATATTTGTGCAAAATTTTGCAGGGACCAATCCTGTTCATTTGTAGTTTGTTGTCTAGTCCTTTAGGTAACCTGACTTTGTTTAGGAATGCCATGACTAGGTCACCAACTCTGAAATAGATCTCTTGCTTCTTCTTATCTTCTGTATCTTTATATTTGGCTATTGACTTCTCCAAATGGTCCTTCATTTGGTCATGTATTGTCTTCATTAGTTCTGCAAGTATCTCCCTTGTAACACTTCTTGACTTCATATCTTGTAGATCCCTTAGTTCCATAGGTCCCCTTGGTGAAACCCATATATTGCCTCAAAAGGTGTTCTTCTGGTGCATCTATTAACTGAGTCATTATATGCATATTCTACCTAACTGATCACTTGATCCCAAACCAGACCATGTTGTTCTGTTAAAAACCTAAGCAGATTTCCTAAAGACCTATTCCCTACCTCAGTTTGGCCATTAGTTTGAGGGTGATCTAGGGTGATGAATAGGATAGATGTGTGCCAAGTTTCTTCCATAATGTTCTTAGGAAGTGTCCAATAAATGTTGTGTCCCTATCAGTCACTATTGTCATTAGAAGCCCATGAATCCTTACTCTTTATTTGAAGAAAAGACTTGCAATTTTAGAGGCATCATGATTGCTCCTACAGGGAATAAAGTGAGACATTTTTGTGAACATGTCAACTACTCCAAATACCATATCCACTCCCCTAGCAGTTTTAGGTAACCCAAGTACAAAGTCCATGCTTATATAGTCCAGGGGTTTTGTAGGTATTGGTAAGGGTTGATATAATCCTACATTTGATGATGTTCCCTTAGCCCTTTAACAAATCAAACAACTCTCTACATATCTCCTCACCTCATTCTGTATTCCAAGCCAATAATAGAATCTTGCCACTTGTTCTAGTGTCTTATCTGCCCTAAAATGACCTCCAAGTGCACCATTCTGCTTTTCTTTGATGATGTTTTCCCTCATCAATGACTTAGGAATGCATAGTCTGCTACTTTTGAACAATAGGGAATCTTGCAATACATAGTAAAAAAAACTCACTATGGAAAGTGTTAGTGTAATCCAAACAAGTTTTATAAGCCTCCCTAAAATCAAAATCTTCCTTATAAAGGTCTTTGATCTACTCCAATCCCATACTCTGCAACTTGACTTCTTGAATTGCAAGTATCCTTCTGCTCAAAGCATATGCCACCTTATTGGCAGCCCCCTTCTTGTGCTTTATAGAGAAAGTAAAGGCTTGTATTTGTTCCACCCACTTAACATGTCTATGATTGATCTTGTCTTGTCTATTTAGGAAGTTGAGGGCATGATTATCAATATAAAATATAAACTCTTTTTCCATGAGGTAATGCTTCCATTTGTTCAAGGCTTATACCATGGAGTATAGTTCAAGGTTATAAGTGGAGTACCTCTACTTTGCTTCATTCAACTTCTCTAAAAAGAATGCAATGGGATGATTTCGTGAGTTAGGATTGCTCCTATATCATTTTTACTAGTATCACACTCCACAATAAACACCTTATCAAAGCTAGGTAGCATTAGGGTAGGTAATTATGCAACTTTGTTTTTCAATAATTAAAAAATCCTCTCTGATGTTTTAGTCCATCTGAATTTACATTTGATCCCCCCTTTGATGGTATCAAGTATGGGAGCTATTATCCCATTAAATCCTCTAATAAATTTCCTATAAAAAGTAGCTAAGCCATGAAAAATCCTAACATCTCATATTGTCTTAGGACTAGGCTAGTTCAAAATAGCTTCTACCTTACTAGGATCCATCTTTAGACAACCTTTTTGAAATCACAAAAACAAGATAAACTAGTTCAGACTTTAAAATCTCAATTTTTTCCAAATTGATGTGTAGTTTCTCTTCATGCAATTTCCTCATCAGCATCCCAAGATGCTCCAAGTGCTCTTCTTTGTTCCTATTGAAGATCAGAATGTCATCTAAATAGACTATCACAAATTTTCCAATGAACTGTACCAATGCCTCATTCATTAATCTCATAAAGGTGCTAGGAGCATTGCTCAAGCCATGGCATTACTAGCCACTCATACAAACCCTCATTAGTCTTGAAAGTTGTTTTCCATTCATCTCCCCACCTGATCCTAATTTGGCGATATCCTAATTTTAAGTCAAGTTTGGAATATACACATGAATCTCCTAGATAATCCATTAGATCCTCAATTTTAGGCATGGGAAACATATAGCTAATTGTAATCTTATTGATTGCTCTTGAATCAATACAAAGCCTCCACTTACCATCCTTCTTAGGTGATAAAATTGTAGGGCATGCACATGGGCTCAAACTATTCCTCACTAATCCCTTATTTAATAATTCCAAAACTTGGCTACTTACCTCTTCATTTTGCTATGGCGTGAGCTTATAAGCCAATTTATTTGGCAATGTTGCACTAGACACTAAATCAATTTGATGGCTTATACTCCTGATAGGTGGTAGTTCCTTTGCAAACAGTGAAGGGTACCATCTTAGCAATTCTTCAACCTCTATAGGTAGTGGTTCATTATTCCTAACTTCCACTTTTAGCTTTTCTATTAGCGCATAGCCTTGAAAATTCTCTTCCTTGGTCATTTTCAAGAATTCATTACCTCTGATTAGCCTAACTACACTATGATCCTTATCTTTCACCATATGATCAGGTAATGGATCCATTCTATATTGTCTGTCATCCTTCTCTATCAAATAGTTATTCTTTTCTCCATTATGTTGGGCTTTCACATCATACTTCCATGGCCATTCTAGGATTAGATGGAAAGCATCCATAAAAATTATTTCACATAAGACTCTATCCTTATACTCATCTAGTTCAAATTCTACCCATGCTTTCTCTTCTACTATAAAACTTTGGCTCTTGTTTAACCATGAAATCTAGTGAGGGGCTACATGAGGTAGTCTTTTAAGTTTACACTTCTCAGCCATTTCCATAGATACAATGTTCTTTATGGATCTAGAATCAACTATGATTTTACACAACTTACTATATGCCTTGCCTTGAGTTCTAAATAAGGACTTTATTTATGGTGGCTCTAACTTCAAGGGCATCTTCAACATAGTCCTTCTTAGCATCATGTTCTCCCCATCAAATACTGATGTTGCACTCCCAACTTGTGTTACACTATTATTGCAGCAAGCCCCATCATTCATGATTAACTGGTTCCTTCTATCTCTAGTATTATTAGGAGAATTTATGGTTTTGAGTGGGTATTGAGCCATTGCATGTCATGGTTGCCCGCATGATTAGCATTTTAGGACTCCATGTCCTCTCCCTTATCCACCTTCATATCCTTTGCCTTTGCCAAATGGTCTCCTTTGACCTCTGAATCCTTGGCCACCTCTGTGAGAACTTTCACCTCTATTACCACTATTATTCCTTTGTTCATTTTGTTGATGAGCTTCTGGTCTCCTATCTTGGTTCCTAGGAAAGTTCCCTATGCCCCTTTGCTAATTATTTCTTCCTCCTCTACGCCTAATTGAATTCTCTTGCCTCCTCTTTATCTTCTCCTCAATATTCACATCTAACTGAAAACATTTTTCCAATGTATTGGGGCATAATATGGTGACTTCTTCTTGAATATTATACCTTAGGACAATTAAATATATGGCTACCTTCACATTCTCTGGTTCTACCATCCTTGACCTTGTACAAAGCCTATGAAATTTCTCAATGTACGAGCTCACATTTAGCTCCTTCTACATCAAATTTTGTCTTCTCATATGTAATTGGACTTCATAGTCCTTAGAGACATAAGTATCCCTAATCATGTTTTCCATTATCTTCCATGAGATAATCTTGTTCTTACCCTCTCTTATTCTTTCCTCCTAAATGAAGTTCCACCATGTGAGATCTGCTCCTTTCATCCTTGATTGTGCTAGCCTCACCTTCTTTCCCTTTGTTATCCCATGGTATTCAAAGTGACTCTTAAGAGCCTCCACCCAATCCATTATGGCATTAGGATCCAACTTCACTCCAAAAATAGGAGTGTTAATTGAATTGCTCCCAAATGTTTCTAGGGCTTTTATGAAGGTTGTCTGGTCCATAGGCATGTTTTCATACTCATCATCAACATATTATTCCTCCTTCTCTTCAATCTCTCCTTCTCCCTTGTTGAAATCTCCCTCAATATTCTCTGTAGTTTTCTCTATTAGCCCAACCTTGTTTTCCAACTGTTCAAGCCTCTCTTTCAATAGCTTATTCTCATCTCTTTGTTCTTGTAACTCCTTGGATAGTTCTTCATTCATCACCATCTTGTCTCTCCCTGATGTAAAACACTAATCAAGTGCAAACATCCAATATTCAAGCTTCAAGCTGAGCTCTGTTACCACTTATGATGCAAGTAATGGTTATAATCAACTAAAATACTCTCATTGTCCTTCCTCAAGCTCCTTATAAGCCTAGCCAATACTCCTTCCTATCCCTCAGTACCTACTATATGGCTAGAGAGGTGGCGAATGGTTTCCCTAACACTTCCACTTCACCCTTCAAGTCCATCTCTACCTTCTAGGTATCCACAAGCCTTCACAAAGGCAACCAAAATCCTCCTACACCTGACTCCCTTGCACCCTCTAGGATATTATCTCTTACTAAACCTCTTAGCACTATTTTCCATCTTTCCACTAAGTTTCAAGACCCAACAATAGGTTTTGGACATGCTCCTAAGCCTGAACAAAAAGTTGCTCAATGAGATGGGGCTCTTCCTTGTAGCCCTAGCCCACAACTTTAATCACCAAACTCAAAAAACTTGTAAATAAACTAAAAAAATAATTGGATAATCTTTCATAGGCCATGTAAACCTAAAAAATTCCAAAAGATGAGTTTTGGGTATGTTCTCCTTACCCCTTAACTACTGAGCCCTACTTTGGGCCTAATTAGGACTAATACTATAGTTTGTACTAAAACTCACCATAATCTAAAACTCACTTCCAAAATAGATTTTTCAATACTTATAACATCTCAAAATACTTCTCTCTTCAAGGTATCAAGCATCTGCAACCTTTATATTTCCTTCTGCAACGCTATCCCTGACTGTTTGCACGCTGAGCACATGAAGATGCTTAGCTTAATGGCTCTCAGGAAACCCCAATCTGGTGGCTGAAATGAAAATAGATAGTAACACCCTAACCTCCATCCTATAACCCTTATACACACCATAATTTAGAGCTTTTCACCGTGGAGTTTAGGAGGGAGAGTCCATTTGAGTTAAAACCCTAGGTATAGATTAGGGTAACTAGTGGATACAAAAATAAATAAAACTTTATTTCAAACCTATTCTACTCCAAAAGAATGAATTATCACATTCGTTATAGAGTAAAAAAACAACTATTTACAATGGAAACATGTACCAATAAATGTCAACTACAAGAAAATCTCAAACTGTACTTCTTGTCTTGCACAACTTTCCCACCAAAACTTGCTTATTTCATTGACTCAAAATTCTCTATCATGTCCAACCTCTTCCTTGATTAAAAAACAATAATATTTAGATCATGTATTTTTACCTTTCACATTCATTCCTTTTTTATTGACCATTTCATGGCCATGACTTTTGACCTTTCCAAAAATTGCAAAAGTTGCTTAGCAACAAAAATTGTTGCAAGATAACTTTTTTTTGACAATTTTGCAACTTTTAGTGATTTTCAGTCTAAATACCTTCAAATGCCTACAAATGCATATAAAAACATAGAAGACTCCTAATAAACATAAAAATGCATAATTTTGGTCAAATTCTAGCATTGACCAACATTGAATGACCCAGATCTTGCTCATAGGTCTTATAACACATGAATGAAATTATCCTAAATGAGCTCTAGAGATGCTTGAAACCTAACATAATGTTTTGTGTCAACTTAGACACTTATTACCAACCTAACATGTGCAAAATTGAAGTTTTACCAGACTAGACAGGACTTTGGGCCCCTGTACCATTATCCTAAAGAAGGAGGGCCTAGGGGTCTCATAAATTGTGCCAACAGAATTGGGAAAGAGGAAATTGAATAGAAAAAAAATATAACTAAGCATAAATCCATCTATGGTCCATAAGGTACTAAAGGAAGGGATCTAAAAGGTTTTAAAAGATCGGTGCTTCCATTTTAATATGATACAAGTAAATATTGGTCAATGACCAAAACAAACTAGGTTAAATCATTATAGCATCTTAGTATAAATACATGTGTAGTCTGAAGACTGATGATACATGTGTGTGTGTGTGTGTGTGTGTGTGTGTGTGTGTGTGTGTGTGTGTGTGTGCGCGCGCGCGCGTGCAAGATGTCATTGTTTAATCAATTATTATTTTTCTATATGTTGTTAAATGCATAATTTGGAGTAGATAAAGTTAGTGTGTTGCTTTGTCTAGTGATGAGAAGGCAAGGGCCCTTACTTACATTACCAAGTGATTCCTTTTTTGGTTTGGTTTGGTGAGTTTTGTTTATTATGTTAATTTATTCTTCTATGTGAATTATTTCATTTATTTGGGACTAACAAATCAACATTCCTTGTTAGTGTGTAGTATTACATAACATAAATTATAGTTACTTTAATGATAGTGTATAGTGATATGGTATGAGTAAATTTCAGAATTGAAAGTAGTCCACTTTATGATCTGCATTCAATTTAGCTGTTGGTTTGATATCCATATACCTTTTAATTCTTGATTACAAGCTACAGTGAAACACATTGGATTGCAAATTAAATTGTGTTTAAATTAAATCATCTACTTAATGTGTGATTCTATATTATGAGGGTTCCACACTACAATAACAATCGGAATAATGGTTAACTTGTACCTTTTCATATATTGTTCTACTTCGTGTCATGCTAGTGACAAGAAGAAGAACCATTTATTGGTGTTTTAGATTTAATAGTACAAAGTTGTATTGTCCCCTCTACTAGGGTTAACTTGAGATGAGTAAAAAAAAAGAATCAAACAATAAAAATTCTAACCATAAAATTATACCACAATTCTAACCCAAATCTTCAGGATGTCTCCAAATTAGGTTTCCTAACCCATCCTTATTCTACCATCTTCTTTGGAGTGCACCCACAAAGGTTTCTTCTTGGAAGGGGAGTTCCCTATCCAAGGCTTTATCATAGATCCATATGTTAAATCATTAGAATATTATGGGCATATATAAATCTCAATCATGTCATTTAGATAGAGATAGTTAGAAGAATCATTAGAATTTTACCGTGTCTATCAAGGAGAAACAAGCTGAAGAATATAACGTATAACGCTCTCTCTCTCTCTCTCTCTCTCTCTCTCTCTCTCTCTCTCTCTCTCTCTCTCTCTCTCTCTCTCTCTCTCTCTCTCTCTCTCTCTCTCTCTCTCTCTCTCTCTCTCTCTCTCTCTCTCTCTCTCTCTCTCTCTCTCGGGGATCCTTGGATTTCACACCAGCTTTTATTGGAGAGTACAAAGTTTCAAACCTTAAATTTACACAATCTAAATCTAACAAAATATTTAAACCAACTCTTGTTTATAGTAATCTTAGTAATACTTGTATATTTTATTCCACCCATACTAAATATATTAAGCCTAGTTGTGATGATACGATGGCTAATTAAGTTCTACTATCTCTTTCTGATGTGGCTTCTTGCTGAGGTCTTGATTGTAATTTATTAGCAAAACACAGATTCATTGGAAATGGAAGTGGTAAAAAAGAACAAAGAATTCAAATGCCCTTAGTAAATGGGAATCATGAGCATTCTTATGGACTAGGAGTTAATCCTTATAAGCATCCACAAATAGATAACACCATGGTGAATCACAATTATGAACACACTTTAGGATGTGTGCAACAAAGTGTTGAGAATAGTAAGAATCCTATGGAACCATTTGGTTTTGAGTCTCCTTCTTTGTCCACTTCCTCTGCTACATTATCTAACATATCCTCTCCTACCATTGTTAATCAAGAAATTATTTTTCTTGATCTTATTCATGCCAAGGTGATGACTAGAGCTAAATGCTAAAATAAACATGATCAACATCTTACAACTCTTCCTTTTTGCATGTATTACTGATATAATGATCAGTCTACTAATGAATGTCATTCTTTACAATAAAAAATCAAATAATTAATTGATAATGTTATTATTTTCAATACTATTTTTTTAAAATAACATCTAAGTCCCTATTATGATTGCTGCACACAATTTATCTTTGTTAACCTATTCTGTGGGGGCTCATTGTTATGTATGGTTTTTTTTTTTTGTGAGTGGCATAATAGGTCTCATTTACCCTTGTTCCTATACTTGGGGGATAGGGGTATCATATCTATCCCTCTAATTCTCTCAAGGATTCACTTTACTCTTGGTTAAGTGTGACTTTTTTAACATGGGACATCCAATCTTACACAACCGTATTTTTTTTACATTAAGGATGCATGTCCTTGATTGTAACCTTATTCATTATTTGCGATTGGGTTTCCATAGCATCTCTTTGCATTCTTCCCTTTTAAGGATTTCATTTTGTACTTCTTGCATGGTATCTCTTTGTTTCCACCCCTTCCATGACCTCGTAGAAGTTGTGTTATGCTAGTGTACACTTTCTATGTAAGATCTCCTAGCCCTCATTTTAGAAATATCCCAAAACATAGATGCATTAATGCTCAATCTATTATCTCTTCTCAAATTTTCATCCATTTATGACCATTTTTTCTTTAACTCCAAGATTTAGACAATATCCTGATGTAAGAAAGCTCCTAGGTTGAGGTCGAGGTCAACCTCAATCAGAGGCATTTTTCCTAAGGATCATGTAGATTCGTTGGATGCTTGCATGAATACCTACATAGATTGGACATATATTAGTATCTAAATGTTTGATAACCTTATTAAGCACCAAGATATACCTTCAAACTTAGGGTTCTGAATCCTCTCATCCTATTCATAGGATGACCAATAGTATGGGGGAATTTGGAAACTTGAGATTCAAGTAAATATGTACTTGTTAAAGGAATGATAAGATATCTAGAAAGATCATACCTTGCAAGAAAAAAATTAGCTTTGCTAGAGAGGAAAGACAAGGTCCTAAAGACTTGAAAATCTATAATAATATGCCAATTTAAGCACGAAAGATAACTTGGAACATTTTATATCACATTGTTATAAAAAAAACTAGATTATGTCACCTAGACAATAGTTCTAGCAACATTGATGATAAGTTCTAAGTTGTACTAATGTCACTTGTTGGAGCTTGTAACCTTGGTCGCACCCTAACAGGTTTTGGTCCCAAGTCTTCCCATTGAAGTTGAACTTGAAGTAGTAATTCACTTCAACTTCAGGTTCAAAGTCTTGTTGGTCTGCCATGTGATAAGCGCACAAGTTTTATCGAGTCGGCCTTTGTAAACTTGAAGTCCAAGTTGATGTTGAAGCCTGATCACTCAAAACTTCAACTTCAATTTCAGTGTTGATTTTGTCCGCTAACAATTTTTGTATGTAGATTAAAGATTGCCGAGCCATTCCAAGGTGGGTCCCAGCATAATATTTTCCCAAAGCACCTGAAGTCATATGCAAAGAAATTTAAGGCAGCATGTATTTAGCTGGGCAATACTTAATGGATTATTAATAATGTCATTCCATGATTACTTGTTATGGGAAGGTACGTGTGAATTTGATAGGGTATTTAAAACAAGAACACCCACGACGCCTTTTCCGATGAATGTCACACGAATGAATAATGATGATTTTTACTCGCTAAATCTATCCCACGATTCTCTGTCCATGTCATTTCTTAAATGCATGCAATTACCCTTTCCCACTCATCTCATTTTCTCTAGAAAAATCTCAGCGTTTTTGGGTAAGAAAGGCGAATTTCAAGCTGTGTCTTTGTCAAACTATAAGTGCATCTCCACTCCCCTTTGCATTTTGGTTGTGCTTTGCTTCATTTTGAAAGTATTTTAAAACCTGGTCCTATAGATTTGTTGTCATAATAATCATGATGCTTTTTCGGCCAAAAATGCCTAAATTAGAGAAGCCGCCATTACTCAGTTCCTTTCCTGAAATCCGTGATACGTTTTTGGTTAATAGAAATTTATCTGAAGTTGTTGAAAGAACCTAAACTACTCTTTCAAGTCCCATTTACTAGAGGCTAGTTGATAGTGGTTTATTAGAAGTCGTCGCTTTTCCCGCTGCAATCCCATGCCCAAAGCTCATCCTCGAATGTGCAAACCATTATGACCCTGTTTCAAGATGCATTAAGAAAACCTCAAGGGAAGTAGTTGTCAAAATCAACAGGACCAGTGTCAATTCCGCCCTCAGGATTCCTCATAAAGAACCCTATGAGCCATGGACGTTTGAAGAAGTTGAACACCTGCATGCCACAAACAAAACCAACTACGACACCAAGATTGCTCAGTCCTGGCTCTTGAAGCCTGCAGAGGGAGGTTCTAGGTTGCCTAAACCATTGACCATGGAACACTTCATCAAGGAGATTGCAGATATTGTATTCTTGTTGAATAGAATTAAGGGAAATGAACATGCTTTCTATTGGGAGTCTTGGATGTACTTCTTCATACAGAAGATAGTTGAAGGTGTCAAATTCATCGATTGGTCAGAACTAATGCCAGAGAACTTACATAAGGGCTTGATAGATGTTACCAATTGCAGTCCATTTTCCTTGTCTTCTTACTTGATTTATACCCTAGCCGCATCCAAAGATTGGGATTATCTTCCACATATACCTTGGGTAGATGACATGCCTATCTACCAATATTACAGAGATCTCCAGGATGATATATCACGCAAAGAGTTTAAGAAGGTCAATGATTTTTTTCTAGGGAAACTGGTTTTTGAACTACAGGGTCGAGAAAATGGTAGGATGTCAGAGGAGGCCATGCAGGTTGTGCAAATTTATGGTTGTTATTTCATCCAATTTCCCAGATTTATCTATATCAGAGTGGGTGGTTTTCCTAGTGAACCTTTGAAATTACCATGCTATTGTTCAGATTCTATAGTGTTGTCAAAAATGTGTCGGCAGTTTGCTTCCCTTGTTGAGTCCTTTCAAATTTCCAAAAAATCCTCTTCAGTATTCTTCCCAATTGAAATTGGACATTATAGATGCCCCAGTTTGAAAGAAGCCATATTGTCAACCAAATCTTTAACCCGCTTATGTCTTAAATCTTTCACCTCTCAATTAGATTTTGACTACACCGACTTTATTAGAAATAATGTCAAAAATGCAGCTTCTCTCTTTCATTCCCCGCAACTAGAGGATTTTTGGGCGAACTATCATGATGAATTTGAAGTAAGGAAGAGGCTATGGTCACGCTTGACCATTAAACAAGTCGCCATGTTCAATGTGGAGTTAGATACCTATAGACTAAAAGATGATGATTCTGAAGGTGTGCTTGATCAATTTTACATGGATTAGATTGAATGCATGCCTATCCCTAAAATTGATTGGGAGAAAAGGGAAGAAAGTGATGTATGTGCCCGTACCAAGGATGTATTAGTAAGAACTGCCAAATGGATAAAGTCAAAAATAGCGGCTACTCCAAGCTTTTCTGAGAAGTCTTCAAGAAGCAAGGGTAAAAGGACTGCTCATAAGCAAACTAATCAAAGTGTCCCTGATTATGTTGCAGGTCCACTTGAAGTTGAACTTGAAGCCGTTCCAGAAACACTTCAACTTCAAGTTCAAGAAGAAACTCCAAAAGGAAGGAGAGTAACCCGCTCAAGCACGAAGAAGGCATTAGTCGTCAAAAGTAAAAGCACCATAACGGTGGACTTGGAGACAACAAAAGACCTATCTATGGCGGATAATGTACCTGAATCCCAGAATTCCCCAATGGATACAGGAAATTAGGAAAGTAATCTCCCCTTAGTTAAATGTTCCCCTACTGCTGCAAAGGATCAAACTACTCCTAAATGGATTGAGAAATCAATGGAGAAGAAGAGAAGTATGGTCCCAATATCTATGCCTATTGACGACCTGGTCAGCAAATGCCTTGGTAAAGCACCCAAATTAAAAAAAGCAAGGACCGAAGAAAGAATCAATTTTGATAAAAGTTCAGGTCGATGGGCAGCAAAGATAGCTACACCACTTGATGGGAGTTCTTGTGATTCTGTAGTGCCTCAAGATTTCCAAATAACAAAGGTTGATTTGGGAAAAGGAAACTGTGAAGTTGATATGAGATTCTTTGAGGTATCTAATAAGAAGATCACAGAGAGAGTGTGGAAAGATGGGCAAGATAAGCAAGAAATGAAGGAGACAATAAAGAACATGGCGCAGTACATTAACGCTATCTTGCATCCTGAAGCAAAGCCGATCCGTGAGATGTCAGCCATTGTTGATGTATCCTCTGCAACCAATCAGCAATCGTTGGAGAATCTACACAAGTGCAAAGCAGTAGCCAAAGTAGCAGGTGAATGGGTACAAGATGTTCTGCTTAACACTGTAAAACACATTGGACATTTAGATCACGCCTCAAAGGAGATATCAAACATTACTAAAGAGGTGGAGGTAAGTAATGATGGATATGAAAAAGAGAAAAATAACTGGGCAAAAGTGGTAATATCGCTAGAAGATGTGCAATGCAAAAATTTCAAGTTGAATGTCCTGTAGCGGGTCTTGATGAAAAAACTTTGTACATCATAAAAGATTGCATTGAATGGCGAAATGAAGCACTGACACAGGGGGTATCTAAAATCAAAGAAGCATTACAAGAACTTAGGGTTATACATCAAATTATTCAGAATGACCTTAAGTGGTTTGTAAAATAGTTCATGGAAAGAGAAGATGACTCTGTTGCCCAATTGGACGAAATAATCAAAGAAGTCCAAAAGAAATTTCAAGAATGGCAGGACAAGAGGACACCAGCCAAGCAGGATTTCTCCAACGTGGCTCACACTAAAGCTATGTTGATTATCAATCTGAAGCACTTGGAGATGCACGAGGAAAAGGCTATTGAACTGAAGAAGATGAAGGAAATTTGGAAGCAACGGCTCGCCTACATTGGTCTTCCACATCAATCCATTATTTTTGCCTTTTCAGCTACCTACGAAACATGGAAGTTGGCAAGAGGAGCAGTTGGTGGCGACAGTGCAACCTGATAAAAAATTGCTTAGCTGTAATTCCTTTACCATTTTGGTTTTCTTGCAATTTCAGTTATCAGTTATTTGCAAAAGACAATTAACTCCTGGCGGGGTAATTTTGGCTTAAGTCCAGCCCCATGCCTATAAATGTAATAATTAATATTGTTTAAGGGGTTCGAATTTCTCCAATAGACCGGTAGACAGAACTACTTTTGTTTATGGTTTTATTTCCAGTTTAGAAGCAACATTTCAGAACTTCAGCAAATACATGAAACTTTATAGTTTGATTTTGGGTTGAAAGCTTTGTAAGTGGATACTATTGTCTACTTATTTTGGTATTTCTATAGATACTATTTAAGCTTTTAGCTGCACCTGTTATTGATTTTGAAATTGTGAACTCTGAATTTGGAAATTCTGTGGGAAATTAGTTCATGAAATTTGCCTGCTCAATAATTTAATTATTTAGCTATGTGGATCATTTTGATAATTAAAATTGAGTGGTTCTTTTGCATTAAAGTTTGTTTCATATTCATGAGATGAAATAAGTTGTTTCAACACCTCCAGCAGATTGCATTCTTGGAAAGTTTTATGTTGAGTTTATTTGGTTAAAACTCTCAATGCAATAAAGGTAGCTACACCTGTTTCAATTGAAGAAATTTCAAGCAAAGAATTCCTAAGTTCTTCAAATAGGAATTCATTTGTTAGTTTACATTCTTTTCTCTGTTTTGATATATGAACATTCATGGGAAAAACTATTCACTAACATCACTAAAAGGAAGATTCAATATTGACTCGTGTGACACATAACACCATCTAATGTTGTGTACTTGTAATGTGACAGGTATTTAAAAATAACATATTTGTTGCGATGATGCAAGACACTCATCTAGAGGGAGAGCAAGGCCTTTTTGGCCAATGGTGAAAGGGAAAACAAGCACCCACAACTACCAAAACCTACAGAGGTTTCATTGATGAAATGCTAATGGTCCACCACCATCCAGCTAGAGTCGAGGCCACATGCAGGGAATGAGTCAAACAACTTGACTTGACTCAAAACCATTGAAAATAAGACAAAGACACCCATGAAAGCATGCGTGCAATTACTTGGCCAAATTGAAGAGACATACCCATGGAATCCCACCCCACACCAAAACCATGGATAAAAACCAACAAAGAGGGAGAAAAAATATACTTTATTGCACAACAATGAACACCCATGATGCATGCTCAAGGAAATCCCTAAGACATCATCAACACACATAGGGCATGAGCCAACCCTTTTAGTAGATTCAAATCTCAAAACAACCCATAAGGATGAACTCACTCAACCAAAAAAGACTAGTATAAGGAACCCACCCCTACAAAATATTGTTGATATCTTGAATTTGGGTCACCAAGGTGACCCAAATCCATAGTACTGAAAGCATTTTGAAAGGAAGAGGTTCTTCACTCTCACAAAAACCAAGATGGAGCCAAAAGCTCCACCATATGAAGTGGCAAACACAAACAAGAAGAAACACAAAAACCCAAATAGTAGACAAAAAATAGATAAACAACAAAAATAAAAGAGCAAAAATAAAAGAAATCATGTTGAAAGTGAAAAGAAAAAAATAAACTTAAAGGCATGATAAGAAAAAGTGAGCACAAGGAAACTAAAGCCTCAAGTGCGACAATGACCACGTGTTTGAACATGCCCTTCACAAAATAGGAGAAAGAGCTAGTGTTATGAAGAGTGGAGCTATAAGGATGCAAATGCACATGAACAAGGTGGTGACTAAAAGTACACACTTGCAAAGTATAAGCGATGTCATAGGGTAAAGTAACAATTATGACATTTTACTCTCTTTAATAACCTTATAATTATGTTGATTAAAGTACATTAGTTATACTTACCCCTGTTTAAAGTTTACTTACCACACGCTACATTTGAGACCATAAAAATGCCTTCCTGCCAAGAGGAACATAGAAGGAAGAGATTCTACGGAATCTGAAAGTTGACCACTTATTTTAACAACCCTTAGGGGGCATCCTAGGCATAGGGCTAGAGACTGTAATTCCTTACTACCAAGACAAGATGATATTTTCCCTAGCCAAGGGACACGAGAACTCGAGACCCAAAGGTCGAAAGAAAAAATGCCAAAGACTTTCCTCCAAAGAGACAAGGCAAGAACAAAAAGAGGGGAACCAATTTTTTTATACAAAAAGTAGGGATTGGTATGCATGACATAACACTTCCTTTCTTGAAAAATAATATTGGTTGAACCTTGTACAAATCATAGCAATATAAAGTAAGTTTAAAGACATTTCCTCTGTTTGGTGTTTTATGTTATATTTTTCATGTTAGATAAATCTTCTTCACAAATTATGAATAAATGCCATTATTATTTTAATAACATTTCTCTTACCGTAGATCTATGACAATTTCATTTTTAAATTTATTTTTTGCAGTTATAAATAATTATATTCAGAGGAATTTTTTTTATATCCTTTTATAGATAGAAAATAAAATCCAATTCAATTTGCATGCAAAATACTATAGATGTTTACTATAGATGTTTCTATTGTATATGTTGCTGCAATGCATTTTTTATTGATAATAGAAAAAAGATTTACATATATTTGATGCCACTGGGCAGTCATGTCAACATTGTGAACATCCCTAGAAAAAACATACAAACCCAAATATTTACTCCCACCCATGCATACATCATACTAGCAGCAAGTTTATAAAAAAGACCTCCAGTTTCCCAAAATGTGGTCAACATTACAATCCCCTCCTATAAAGGAAATGCACAAAAAGAAACCCCAACCCAGACTACAAAAACCACTTGGTTGCATCTTCCTTGGAAAAATATGGCCTTCCTCAGTTGTACAAACACCACCTCAAACTTGGTCGCGCTTACCATCACACACAATAGTACAGTTTGGAAGAAGAGAGATATCAATTCTTGCCACAAATGGAATTCCACACTGGCTAGAGGGATTTGGGTTCTCTCTACCACCTTGTTGTGACAACACCCTTGCATTCTCAGGAGTCATCATATTTGAGATACCAACAACCCCAACAAGTACGCCCCCCACTATTTAACTTCTCTTGCTTTGACGCACTGGGAGTGGCCTCTAGATTTTGGGTTTACCATCCTTGCCCATAGGTGCATTGGATCTCTATAGAGTCACCCTTTTTCCTCTTCACAACCCACCCACCCACCAAAATATGCTTTAGGTCCATCTTGCAAAGGACAAACAAAAATTTGACCAATCCCCATTTGGTAACTGGGAGGTGAACCTCTAGAGGTGCATTAGACACCCACACAAGAAATGGTTGGATATCTCCCACACCTCCCCCAATCAATATCCAAGGGTTCCCTTCCATACAAATGCCAATGTTGAGCTTGACCCCCTTTGTGCAATTTCATCAATATCACCATCCCACTGCTCCATAATACATTCTCGAGCCATGTACAATAATTCTGCCTTTGATTCTGCCACCATTAGTGTGAGAGCCAAGAATAGCAATGAAATGTCTAGATTTGATTTCGGACACCAATTAGTTACCATGTATTCCTCCCCAAAAATTAGATTTATTGCCTCCCAAAATTGCCCTCCATCGAACTTAAAAACATGTCGCATCCAAGTAGCTGATATCAACCCCTTAAATGATGGAATCTGACCATAAGTGGATAATTTCCTTTTTGCCTCCATCTCTCTATTACTACAATCTAGACACGTGCAAACTTCTATTTAGTGATGTGGAAATACCAATCAAGAGCACCTTTTTGAAGCCAAAAAGAAGCCTCAAGAACTTCAAGGTGCGTTATTAATGTCATCATGAAGAAATTTTATCCTTTATTAACACATACCATGGGTACAGATTCTCAGGTGGCTATTGTTATATCTGCCTCCACTCCTATATTGGTTGCATACTTTCCATGTAGTTCAAGTACCTCATAAATCGAGTTCATGAGGTGAGATATCCATGAATATCTCCATCAAATCAAACTTATCATTTGAGTAACCTATCAAACCCACATTGGAGAACTTATATTCTAATAAATTTTCTTCCCTTAGAACATGAGTGATTTTGAATTCATTGATGTTTGAAATGCTTATCTAGGTAACATGCTAGTGCAAGAGCACCCAGGGTAAGGTCAAACCCTAAGGTTTAGTTTTTGATTTGTGGATGGTCTAACTAACCATGGGGTAATAAGGACTAGTGATAAAGTCCCAAGGTGTGTATAGGAGGTGTTGAGTTAGCAAGTCTTGGTTTAGGAGTCTATTTTGGTCAATTAGGTCTTGATAGTTGAAAATTGCAAAAATTGCTCTAGAGGACGTAAAATGTTAGAAAAGGGGGCAAGGATTGTGTCAATATTTCCCTTAGATGTTATAAGGTCATCCTAGGAGGTTTGGGAAAATTATTTGCAAGTTTGGATGGTCTAGGAGCAAAATTGCAAAAGTTGTCAAAAAGTTGCATTGACAATTTTGCAATTTTGCGAAATTGCTTGACAACTTTATAGGCAGTTTTTGAAATCGAACAAGGTTGGTTAGTTATTGTTCAAACTATGGACTAGGAAGAAGCATGAAGTCTATTTAAGACTTTTCCAACTTAGTTCCAGGGGTTGGACAATTGAATGTATGGACAATATTCAACAACAAGACAATTTGAGCATTATGAGCGTACTTTTGGAGTTTTGGTTAGATTTTTGGATTGAATAGAATACTATTTTTAATGAAGTATATTCCTATGTTCATTTCCTAAATCTATGTGCAATTTTTTTGGTTTCAAGTAGGCATTCAATAAGGTTTTGAATTTTTTTTGTTTTTGTTGATCTTGCTATCTAGTTTTGAGTAGAAATCATGAAATGGACTATAGCTTGAGTGTCCTTAATCTAAACACCATGGCTCCAGGAGACCAAGCAATAGCCTCTTTACATATTGTAATATGATATGTGGAGGTTGTGGAAGGCCATTTTTTTTTTTACAAGTGAGTCCTAGGCAAGCTAGCAAGCTTGGCAAGGTGCAAGGAGAGGCTTGTAAGGAGTTCTTGTGAAGAACAAAACATTGGCATAGGTCAATATTGAATTGGTAAGGTAGGAGAAATGTTTAAGGAAAGCTAAACCCAGAGGAGGAGGTTGGGTATGGAGTTTGGCACTTTCATGAAGGAAAACCCTAACATTGCTTCCAAAACCCTTGAAAATAGGGTTTTTTGAATCCATACAATACAAACATTGCTGGAACCCTAGACCTACAAAATATTCAAGAGGTGGCCATTGGGTAACAAAAGTCTAGAATACACCAAGGTGCCTTGTTAATGATTTTTGTGAGTTATAGTTCTTTCCTTGATTCTAGGAGGGCTAATAGGGCCTCTTAGGGCTACAAGGCCTAACTAGTCAATTTTGTGATTTGGGTGAAAGAACCTAAAAAGAATGGTGTTGAATGATGAGGAATGCATCGATAACATCATTAGGATTTTTTCACCCTATTTTTGAGGTACTTGGTGTTCTTGGGAAGTTTTGGCATTTCTAGGCCAAAGAAGACATTTGGGGTGAATTGGGAGAAGGGCATTGAAGTTTTGAATTGGTGGTGAGTTTATTGTGGGAAGGGGATTGTAGAGGGATCCTCTAAGTTGGGGTTTGTAGAGAATACCCTATAGGGGCTAAGAGTATCCTAGGAAGAGCTAAAAGCTCTTAGTTTGAAGAAGCTCCCCATAAAAGTGGTATCAGAGCCATAAGATTTGGCTTGTGGTGGCATGTTGTATTCCATTGAGTCAAGTGGATCTTCCAAGATGGTGACCATTGTAGAGTTCGCAAAGGAAGTGGATGAGCAAAATAAGCTCTTAGAAGAAAAGACCAGGGTTATAGATGAGGTCCTAGAGGAGGTAAAAGACAAGTTGAGAGAGAAAGATGATGCAACCCAAGCTAAGGAAGATGAAGACTTTGGCAAGGGTAAAGAGAAGGTGAATTTAGAGGATGAAATCCTTAAACCAAATCCTCCACTTGGTGAGCAGGAACCATTACTAAAATCCCTCAAAGCATTTGGAGGGAAGAGTCTAGAGAATGTGTCTTTATTTCATGGCAAGATGGATGCAGAGGTAGTCTTAGAGTCACTTGAAAGCATTGAGAATACTTTTAATGTGAAGGGACAATAGAGGCCCAAAAGTTTAGGTTTTAAAAGTCTAGGTTGAAAGGTCAAGCTTTGACATGGTGGAAATTTGTGCAGGAAGAAAGAGAGAGTGAGGGGAAGAAGCCTATAGCTAATTGGAAGGCAATGGTGGCAAAGGTCAAAGAGACATACATACCAGAGGATTATGAGATTCAGATCCATAAGCAGAGGTAGAACCTTGGGAACAAAGAACTTGATGTGGCCACCTATACTAAGGAATTTTAGAAATTAGCACTAAGGTCAAGTGTGCAAGAAGTAGAGAGTATCAAGATGAAAAGGTACTTAAATGGCCTTAAATGGTCCATATAGGATGAGATGAGTTTGTTTAGCCTCACCACTCTTCGGAGTTATTTTCAAATGGCTAGGAGGTAGAGGAAAAACTAAGGAAGAAAGGGACTCTAGTTCTAAGAACAAAGGTAGAGGCAAGGACTTTAGAGGTGGTTCAAGGGTAGGCTCTAGTGGTAGGAATACTGAGAAAAGAAACTATGGAGACTCTAAGTGGAGTGAGTAGCCTAGTGAGACCAGTCAAAGAGGAGGCTCTAGCAGAGGCAGGGGATCCAATAATGGCGGCAAGAACAGATATGGAAGCAGCAACTGAGGTTCACACTTCAATAACATGAAGTGCTACAACTGTGGTAATCTAGGACACTTTGCTTATACATGTCCAGAAAAGGCATCATCTTCTTATGGGGAAAATAATATTAACTATGTCTAAGAAGAGGACAATTAGAAGGAGGAGAAGTAGACCTTGATGTGGAGAAAGGTGAAAACCTTATGTTGAGGAGGGTGTTGGTTAAGGAACCAATCAAGGATGAACCAAAGAAAAGGAGAGCACTTTTGAGAACCACATGCAAAATATTGGGCAAAGTATGCAAGGTAATCATAGATTTAGGGTCTATAGTTAGTACAAAAGCTTGGTTTTACCAAGATTCCACACATGTACCCTTACAAGGTGACTTGGTTGAATAAGGGGTAGAATATCCGAGTGAATGAACATGTATAGGAAGACATCACCACTGACAAGTACCAAGATAGGATCTTGTGTTGTGCTTCCCATGGATGCCTGTCAGCTCCTATTGGGAAGACCTTGGTAGTATGATAGGGAGGCAGTGCATCATGGGAAGGAAAATATGTATTCCTTTAAGAAAGATGGTGTCACTTATAAAATCCAGTCAATAGTAGAAGAAGATAAGGTGGCAAAATCGACTACCAAAGCCTTGCTTATGAGTGGAAAGGAATTTCTTAGGGACTTGAAGGAGAGTGAAGGAGTAGGGTATTTTGTTATGCTAAATCCTAAGGAGAACAAGACAAAAACATCCACACCTATACCTGTAGAAGTGCAAGGGCTATTGGACCAATTTAAAGACATCATTTGTGATGTAGCAGCACCTACCCTACCACCTAAGAGGGCCATAAGTCATCAGATTTACTTCATATTAGGGGCATCACCACCTAATAAGGTTGCATACAAGATGACTCTAGATCAAAACAAGGAGATTACAAGGCAAGTGCAAGAGTTGCTTGATCAAGGGCTGCTTAGGAAGAGCATTAGTCCATGTGTCATACCAATGCTCTTAGCACCTAAAATGGGAGGTAAATGGAGAATGTGTGCTAATTCTATGGCAATTAATAGAATCACAATTAGGTATAGATTTCTCATTCCTAGAATAGAAGACTTGATGGATTGTCTAGGTAGAGCTAGGTATTTTTCCAAAATTGACCTTAAAAGTGGATACTATCATATTAGGATGAAAGAGAGGGATGAATGGAACTTTGCATTTAAGACTACTAAAGTTCTTTATGAGTGGTTGGTAATGCCATTTGGCCTTACCACTACACCAAGAACCTTCGTGAGAGTCATGAATGAGGTTTGAAGGATTACATTGGGGTATTTGTTGTGGTATACCTAGACGATATTCTTATCTTCAGTAAGACCAAGGAGGAATATATGAAACACCTAGAGTTGGTATTGAGGAAGCTTCAAGAGGAAAAGTTGACAGTAAACTTGGAGAAAAGTGAGTTCATGAAAGAGGAATCGGTGTATTTAGGGTTTGTAGTATCCCAAGGGAGTCTTAAGATGGACAATGATAAGGTAGAGGCTATTTTGAGTTGGCCTACACCTAGATCTACTACTGAGGTCAGGAATTTTCATGGATTGACATAATTTTATAAAAAGTTTTTAAGAAGGTTTAGTGAAATATGTGCACCTATGATGGATACAATCAAAGGGGGCATGGAGACTAAATTTGTGTGGACCAAACCTATAGACTAGAGTTTCAAGAGATTGAAGAAGGAGGTAGCAACCCAACCTATCTTAGTTCTACCTAGTTTTGAGAAGCCATTTATGGTGGAATGTGATGCTAGTAACATAATAGTTGGGGCAGTTTTGAGTTAGGAGGGCAGACTAGTAGCATTTTTTAGTGAAGGGCTTAATGAAGCCAAGGCAAGATACTCAACATATGACCTAGAGCTTTATGCACTTATCCAAGCCCTCAACAATGGAGGCACTATTTATTGCCTAAGGAGTTTGTTGTCTTCATAGATAACTAGGCCACGAGTTTTATTAACTCATAAGAGAAGCTAAGTCTAAGACACATCAAATGGATGGAGTTCTTACAGTCCTATACCTTCACTATCAAACATAAGAAGGGGACAGACAATAGAGTGGTAGATGCTTTGAGCAGGAGATTGTTGATAGTATAGGAAGTCAAATTACAGATCATTGGATTGGATGGCTTCAAAGATCTGTATAAGGAGGACACTGACTTTTCAGAGGCCTATAAGGTATGTACTAATTTTACTAATCATTTCCATAGTGATTTTGATGAATATACCCTCTAGAATGGACTATTGTTCAAGGGTCAACAGTTGTGCATTCCAAGGAGATCCATGAGGGAGAATCTTATACAAGAAAAACACAATGGGAGCATGACTAGGCACTTTGGTCTAAACAAGGCCTTGGGCCTAGTGGAAAGGTTCTACTATTGGCCTAAAATGTAGAGAGATGTTAGGAGGTATGTGGAGCAATGCAACATATGTTAGTAGATAAAGGAAACTTTGTCAAATGCAGGGCTTTACCAACCTCTTCCTATTCCTAATAGACCTTGGTAGTGCATCAGTATGGATTTTATAGTGGGATTACTAGGGACAAGGATAGGGATGGATATTGTCTTTGTGGTAGTAGATAGGTTCAGTAAGATGAGCCATGTCATTCCATGCAAGACTACACGTAATGTAAGTAACGTGGCCAACCTATTCTTCAAGGAGGTTGTTAGGATCCATGGCTTGCCAAGAAGCATAATAGCTGATAGGGATGTTAAGTTTATGGGGCACTTTTTGAAGAACTTATGGAAGAGGCTTAGAAAAAACCTAGTACATAACTCTGCCCACCATCCTCAAACTTATGGTTAGAAAAAGGTGATAAATAGGGTATTGGGAAACCTACTAAGGTGCCTCACTAAGGAGTATGGGCAAAGTTGAGAACAAGTTATTCCCAAAGCTGAGTTTGCATACAATGATAGCCAGAATAGGACAACAGGGCTAAGTCCTTTACAAGTGGTGTATGGTACTCACCCAAGAGGTATAATGGAGTTAAGGGACCTACCTTTACATGACAAGATCAGTAGAACAACTGAAGATGTTGTGCAATCAACGAAGAAGGTGCATGACTAGGTGAAGCAGACCTTGATGGAAGCTAATAAAAAGTTGAAGGAGAAAAAAGATGAAGGGAGGAGAGAGTTGTAGTTTCAAGTGGGAGACTTGGTGATGGTGTATCTCAATAAGGCCGTGTTACACAAGGGAATCTCTAGCAATTTGTAGATGAGGAGGATTGGGCCATGCAAGATCCTTGAAAAGTATGGACCCAATGCCTACAAGATAGACCTACCAAAGGACATCTCTCTTTCTCCAATCTTCAACGTGAAAGATCTAATACCATACAAAGATCCTAAGATGGATGACATAGAGTATTAGGAAGAGTTAAACAAGGATGTAGCAGACATGAAGGTACCTAAAAAGAAGCAACCACAAGTTGAACAGACATTGGATTCCATGGTGAAGAAGAGCACAAGAAATAAGGTCTACAAGGAGAATTTGGTGAAATGGATGGATTTACCTAAGGATGAGGCAACTTGGGTTTCTGAGGGTGACTTCAAGAAGCTAGGCATTAGTATTGAGTTCCTATCTCTAGCAATACCTTAACTTCATGCAGGGGGAGAATGGTGCAGGAGCACCCAAGGTAAGGTCAAACCCTAAGGTCTAGATTTTGGTTTGTGGATGGTATAACCAACTGTGGATTAATATGGACTAGTGATAAAGTTCCAAGGTGTTCTTAGGAGGTGTTGAGTTAGTAGGTTTTGGTTTAGGAGTCTATTTTGGTCAATTAGGTCCTGATAGTTAAAAATTGTAAAAATTGCTCTACAAGGGAAAATGAGGTCAAATGTTGGAAAAGGGGACAAGCAGTGTTTCAAGATAGCCCTTAGATGTTCTGAGGTCATCTTAGGAGGTTTGGGAACATTCTTTGGAAATTTGGAGAGTCTAGGAGTAAATTTGCAAAAGTTGTCAAAAAGTTGCATTGACAACTTTGCAATTTTGCAAAATTGCTTGACAACTTTTCAGGTAGTTTTTGAAATCGAACAAGTTAGGGTAGTTATGGTTTGAACTACAGACTTCAAGGAAGCATGAAGTCTATTTAAGACTTTTCCTACTTAGTTCTAGGGGTTGGATAGTTGGATGTACGAATAACATTCAACAATAAGACAATTTGAGCATTATGAGCATAGTTTTGGTTGGATTTTTTTGATTGAATAGAATACTAATTTTAATGGAGTAAATTCCTATTTTCATGTCCTAAAATTGTGTGCAATTTTTTTGGTTTCAATTAGGCATTCAATAAGGTTTTGAAAATTATTTGTTTTTGTTGATCTTGTTGTCCAGTTTTCAATAGCAATCACGAAATGGGCTATAACTTGAGTGTCCTTGGTCTAAACACCATAAATCTTGGAGACCAAGAAATAGCCTCTATACATAGTCTAAATATGATCTGTGGAGGTTGTGGAAGGCCATTTTCTATTTTTACAAGCGATCCCTAGGCAAGCTAGCAAGCTTGGCAAGGTGCAAGGAGAGGCTTGCAAGGAGTTCTTGTGAAGAACAAAAGATTGACACAGGTCAATATTGAATTATTAAGGTAGGATAAATTTTTAAGGAAATATAAACCTAAAGGAGGATGCTAGGTATGGATTTTGGCACTTGAAAGAAGGAAAACACTAACATTGCTTCCAAAACCCTTGAAAATAAGGTTTTCTGAATCCATACAGTACGAACATTGTTGGAGCCCTAGACTTGCAAGATCTTCAAGAGGTGGCCATAGGTAAAAAAATTATAGAATACACCAAGGTTCCTTTTTAAGGGGTTTTTTGATTTATAGTTCTTTCCTTGATTATAGGAGGGTTAATAGGGGCTCTTAGGGCTACAAGTCCTAACTAGTCAATCTTGTGATTTTGGTGAAAGAACCTAAAAAGAATGGTGCAAAATGATGAGGAATGCATTGAGAACCTCATTAGGAGTGTTTCACCTTATTTTTTAGGTACTTGATGTTCTTAGGAAGTTTTGGCATTTCTAGGCCAAAGAAGGCATTTGGGGTGAATTGGGAGAATGGCATTGGAGTTTTGAATTGGTGGTGAGTTTCTTGTGGGAAGGGGATTGTAGAGGGATCCTCTGAGTTAGGGTTTGTAGAGAAGGCCCTATAGGGTCTAGGAGTAGCCTGGGAAGAGCTAAAAGCTCTTAGTTTGAAGAAGCTCCCCATCACATGCATCTAAATTTCCCTTAGCAGTGCCATTGATCATAATTTGGAAATCACCCTCTGGGTGTAGTTTTCATACTCCTAGTTTGATCCCCAACATGACCACATGTATTGTAGCTAGACAATTAGCTTGGTTATTTATTTTTTCCATCACCTTTCTAGCATTGAAAGACAAAATGCTCCCATCCTCTGAACTGGCAACAACTTCCACTCCAAACTAGCATAGGTTACCTTTGGAAGCCCCATCAAAGTTGATTTTGGTCCACCGAACATCAGGCGGGATCCATACCACACCATCACATTTATGATTGTGATTATTATGATTTTGAGGGAGAATCAACTCTTGAAAGCCCGTGAGTAGTCATGTTGTTGCAATGTATTTTGTAGGCATGATGGACTTAAATTTATTATGAAACATTGGTGTTTACCTATCAATGAAACTAGGATTTTTCTTCTAGGCTTTTTTTTTATTTTTTGTTTTTTTTATAAATTTTTTTCCTGTCAAAAGAAAAGTCTATGTTGATGGATTGTATGAGGACATTTTTTAGAAGTCTTGTTTTCTTCCATTTCAAAGTGGTAATTCACTTGCATTATTTCTATGGGAAATCATCTATTTTTCTTTTTTTTGTTTTTCAGTTCGTGTGCTTTGATCTTTAGTCCCTTTTCCCCTCTATTGGTTTTTTCTTTTTGCTTGCAACAATCGATACACATGTATTGATACTTTTTTAGGATTTTTCATTAAGTGTTTTATTTTATTTGTAGCTTTTTGTGGGACCATTGAAGTGGTCATTCTATATAGTTTGAAAATCCTATTCATATAGTTTAGGACTATCACTTATTATATCAGTAATGAATTGAGGTTTTCTTTCTAGTTATTTCCCTCGGGAGCTCCTTAAATTAGATATTGTTAATGTAATATAGTGGTCTTCCACTTTTTCCTTCAAATAAATCACATCAAGTCATTGTAGGTGTTGCATAATTATATTCTATTGTAGCAGACAATCGTAATGACCAATTGAGGTTGTCGTAATCTAAAAAGAGATCTTACATTGAACAAACAATAAATAAGTTTTGTATAGCCAATCTCTTATATAATATTTGGTGCAAAAAAAACCTATTAGATCAATGATATATATGTTAGGGTTTGACAAATCCAGAACAATTTGAGAATAAACAGTCATATACAGAAACAAAAGAAGAATACACAAAGAACATAGATAACACACAGATTTAACGTGGTTCACTGAAAGCCTGGGCTAAGTCCATCTACATAGCCTTCAACATCAACCCCCACTACATGATCAGTCACCACAATATCAATAATATACTTGTTCTTTTGATCACTCAAGAGCACAACCTTTTCTTGAAAAAAAGGGAAATTCAATAGCCTGGAAAATATGGCAAAAGTTTATAAGATTTAACTATGCTTCTTGAAGACATATTGTCCCAAAGGATGACATCCTCACTTGCAAGGATGTTTCTACTTTTTGAAATCAATGTTGAATGTTGAACTAAATGTTCTTCTATAATAATTTGTTTAAAGCATAATGATATGACCTTTGATTTGCTTCTATTTCATAGTTCGTGCATAACACTCTAGGTATGTGAATGTGCAAACTTTTATGTAAGGCATATTGATTAGGGATTATAGTTGTTATGATGTACTCGAGTGATTTTACTAAGTTTGGCAATGTGAAGTTGCTATACAAAGCATGAAGCTTTTTTCTATGGATTGACAAGATTCTTAATATTTTTTTTATGTAACTTGTGAAGTATTGTGTAATATTGATAACTTTTAATTCATTTGATGAGAGGAAAAGAAAATACTTCAATCTCACTAGAATTTGTATCTCTAACTTATTATGTCATAAATTGTTACGATGTGCTTAGATCATTTTACTAAATGTGGCAATGTGGAGCTGTTATATAAACACTCTAAAGGATTCTTCTCTAAATTGATAAGATTCTTAATATTTTTTCTTTGTATTTTTTATGGCCAAAGTTAATTGTAGGGTGTATCTCAAAACAAGACAAATGCAGATCGAAAGGAGAATCGAAAACAAGGAAGATTTCATAAGTCATATTGGTAATAGGAGTGATGCTGAAAT
>CM053788.1:28085000-28306282 GCA_028749045.1 Cupressus sempervirens
TGCATGCACAAAAGCATGCAAGTACTAGTATATAAAGGTTTGATGCCAATGTTAGCCTTTGTATTATGCATTTGTTAAAAACATATGTTACTTTCAATCTTAAGACACCAAAAATGGAACATGAAATATATAGTAACTCGAGAAGGATGAAAAAACTAAAACCTCTAAAAACTGAATATTGATGATGATTATATGTCGAACAATTTTTGTAATTTGATCATTAAAAGACTTTTTAATAAGTTTGGTTTAGTTTATTTGATCAATTACACAATTAATTAGTATTGTATATATTTCAAAATTTGACATAAATAAATTTTAAAAAGTTAGAGCACATTTTAATTTTAATTTTTAAAATGAGATTAGTCTTTATATTGTATGTTAAAAAAACACTATAGTCAATCTTAAAACAGTAGAAATAAATCTTCAAAATTCAAATACAAGATTAAAGAGAGAACATTTATACTATTCACCAAAGAATTCAGTAAAAATAAGACTAATTGACATTAAATTGTATAAAAAGTAAATATTTATTACTTGTACATAATATTTTTAAAATGATACTCTAACTTTCTTAAAGTTTCATTATGTTTAAAGTCTTTCTTAACTAAATATTTTGTCCATAACCTTAACTCTTACACTCCACAAATATTTGATTAATGTTTTGTCCATATTTATTGATAAAAATAAGCTTCGAAATAGAAATTTGTATTATGAACTCCATCCATACCTAATTTGAAGGAATTCCTTAAATCCACGCATTAAGGAGAAAAATGGAAAATATATGAAAGGCAATGGAGATTCTCCCCAACTTTGAAATGTATATAGAGTGAGTGAATCTATTCATTGATTTGACAAGTTCTTTTTCTAACCAACTATTCCAAAAGATGGATTTGGTATTAAGGATTGAAGAACTATACGGCAAGGAAGGTATGCAACATATTTTTCTTTCCAAGGAAAGATGCTTCCTTGAGGCCCAATCCTTCCTTTTATATGGCCAAAAGTCAAAGAGCTATTTATGCCTTCAAAACATAAAAGTAGTTTATATCATATCACCCAAGACCATGGCACAAAAATGTCATCATCTCAATAATAATAATAATATTGTTTTTTCCCATGCTATCATAATGTTCTCACACTATCAAGCACGTAAGTTTAGTCAAAACTACAATCAAAATAGGGAGGCCCACATAAAATTGACCCGTATAGCATAGCATTTTTCCATAAAGTACATACATTGTCAACCTACAAGTTAGAGTAACTCTTCTTTATGTGAATATCATAGTATATGCTCTTGAATATAAGAATCAAAATATAGTGCATTTCCAATCATATTTTTCATATTTAGTCTTGAGAGTGTGTCATATTTGGTTTTGAGGAAAAATAAATTAAAAAACAAATAATTTATCTATATAAGTTTTTAATGTACAAGTGTATTTTTATAATATTTTTTATGAATTTTTTTTCGTATTTAATTATACGTCATTTTCGTAAAATGAGCCTTCTGAGTAGAATTATTTTCTTGATTTTTATTTATCTTAGTATACATATTCTCACATGTATTCATATCTTTAATATAGACACACACATTTAGACATTTTTATTCATACCATACATTTTTTATACTTATGCATACACCTCTTTTATGTGTCAGCTTGATTCCACTTGATTTGATCATTGTTATATCCCAAGTTATTTTTGTAGACCTAGATTTGACCCTATAGCTATGCATTTGACTTTTTAAAATTCGAATTCGTATTTTGATCAATTGTGCCATGTTCTTTTCTTTCCTTGAGCTAATTAAACATGCATTTTCACAAATTATTATTTAGCATATTTGTGTTTAAATACATTTCATTGTACTTATTTCATTATCAAAACATGAAATTGAATATCATTCATATTTACTAAAGGAGCACAATGTGTTTGTTTTTTATTGAAGAACTTATAAAGGACCTAGGTCTTAATCATGCCATGCTAGAATGTTGTCATGGTTGAAGTTTGTTATTTCTATTATTTTCAAAAGTTTTATAGGTGACCTAATAGATCGTCTTCCCTGATGACATAGTCATAACCCCCTATTATTGTTTGTAAAAAATGCTACTCTTTGTAGTAGAGAAAAAGGAAAAATAGACAAAGGCCAATAGAGTGAATAGAAGAGTAAAAGTATAAAATAATTGTAGGTTGATTTGAGGTAGAAGATGATGAGCTTGTGGAGATTAATAGACCAGGATTTGTGATGTGTATTCTTTCTCAATTCTCTTTAAAATACAAAATTAGTTTATCTATCAATTTATTGGATGAAAGTTGCAAACAATCATATTAGTGTAATAGTGCAAACATATTTTATGTCATTTTGCAAAAGGTTGTGAGTCAAATGAATATAATTTATTTATTTTAACATATATGAGTGATTTTCAACTATTAAATGGAGAAGATATGAGAGATTGTGGTTATCATTAATTAACAACAAATAATTAAGTTTTTTTTTGATAGGCAATAAAGCAATGGACAAATTATTTTAGTAATTTTATGAACCTATTTACAACCCAACTCACTGGGGGCACTAATAGGAAAGACTTGGGTAGAGAAAACCCCTAGTCTTTCCCTAGAATCAAAAATTATAAATAATCAAAGTTGAAGTGAGGAAATCTTTGTCCTCTTTATAATATTATTAAGCATATCTTGCTTTACAAAGCCAAAATCATGGGAGATTTCTTTACATTGATATTTCACTTGTATTACAAATATATAGTGTACATTTCTCACTTTGAGTCTCACAATTTTTTTCTCATAAGTCCTGTTGATGTAACACACTCTCTTTCTTGCATAAGACACAAGAAAACTTCCAACAAAACTTGACATTTTGTGAGCATATATGTGATCAAACATAATTGAAACCTCTTATTTGCACATATAATAATATTATTTCATTGTAATCAAGATGCATTTTCTCGATAGACGACACTTACCTCAAAAGGTTGATACCACCATTTTTAAAAATGTAATCAACAAATGTTTCTCTTTAACACATACCTTTCTCCATATATGATGCTTATCTAAATAATGGATAAGAAATAAAACATTTGAAGCTCAAGAATAAAGGTATTAAACATGAGCATGAAGTTACCTAATTGGTGTATATTATCTCAATTTTACTTACTCTTGAATACATCTAGTACTAGCTATATATCAAATGGGACACAAATATCATGAAGTACTGGGAGAAATTGTCCATTGGACATCTTAATAGTATTTCAATCACTCATTAAAAGATTAGCCAAGAAGAATTGATAGAAGTGTGTGTGTGTGTGTGTGTGTGTGTGTGTGTGTGTGTGTGTGTGTGTGTGTGTGTGTGTGTGTGTGTTGTGTGTGTATGTATGTATATATGTATATATATGTGTGTGTATATATATATATACATACATAAATACATATGTATGTATGTATGTATGTGTGTGTGTGTACATATGTATATATATATGTGTATATATACATATGTATATATATATACATATGTATATATATACATATATATAAATATATGTATATGTGCATGTGTGTATATGTATATATATGTATATGTATATATATACACATATACATACACCCGCATTTCTATACTCGTATTGTGTAAGTGTATATATTAGCTCCTACCAATCTTTGTTGTCACTCTCTTAGGTGGTGAAAATAGGAATAAGAGTGCTATTCTAGTATAGGTAAAGGAAGGGCGAGTAGTTAAAGTAAAAAAGAGCAAGTGAGCGGTGAACACAAAGCAACAAGATAGAGAAAAAGAGGTAAATTAATCTGTAGAGGCAAAGATTGAGTAGAGGAAAGATATAACAAGAGCATAATGTAAGAGATTTGATAGGCAAGGAGTTCCAAAGATAGGTCTATCAACTTTTTTTTCTTCTAACAATTGCAATGAGGGAAATCCCTTAACTAGGTACACCTTAATCGATCTTGTTATTGTAGAATCCTTTAACAGGGTGGACTCTCAAAAGGAGTTATGAATCCTCTAAGGTAGTTCCCAATAGATCTTATTTTACTCCTAACAGTGTACAGAGCACTATTAACAGGATAAAACCATAGAATAATTATGTGCAAGCTCCTAACAGGGCAACCTTTTAACTGTAATGAAAGACTTGTGGGTACTATTCCTACTACAGTTTTTACTTTTAAAAAGATTTGTGTAACTAAAATACTGGTGTTATGTGTTGTGTATTGTGAATGATTGGTCAAATTAGTCTATTTGACTATAATAGTTATTTAGTTTAATAAGCTATTTAGTTTTGAATTAGTAAATTACCTATTGAACTAATTAACCCTCCCTATCAGTACCATTCCACACCAACAATTGGTATCAGAGCATAAGCCCTCAAATAAGAATAGCCTAATAGCTAGAGGAAAATATTGCAGAAGATGGAAAGATATAGGTATGAGAAAGAGCTTGAGGAACAAGTTGTTGTGATTCGTGAGCTAAGCGAGAAGCTAAGAAAATCCCTAGTAATAAGAAAGGAACTGACATAAAGGTTAAGTGAGAGTGAAGACTACATTTAAAAATGGAGAAATTATCTAAAGATGTTATGTTTGATGAATCTAAGAGATCCATAGAAGAACTAAAAGAGAAAATTATAAAACTCGAGGAGAAAGTAAAGAATATAAAAAAGGAACTTGAAGGACAAGATGTCTACACATAGTTGCAGAAGATGCAAGAAAGCATGTTGAAGATGCAAAGAGGATAGTTGAAGATGTACTAAAGGCAAAAGAATCAAAACTTGACCAATACAATCAAGAATTAGCACGAGTGTAGAGACAAAATAATGACACCATTGATGAGAATCAACGAGTTGTGAGCAAAAATGAAAACTAAAGAATGAAGCTGGAAATTTTATTAGGTACAATAATAGTTCAAGGAATCTTGATGAACAAGTGAACAGTCAAAGAAAACACAAAGTAATAGGGAAGCTTCTAAAATAAAGTTTCTACAAACTCTTTCTTAAGGTCACCTCTTAGACCTTCTAGGGTTTTCACTATTTTCAACCCTTTACCCTTGCAAAATCCAATCTACTTCCCCCTTGCTAGCTAAAGCCTCTCTATCAATTCAAATAACAACTCCTTTTTGGAACTATCAAGACAAGTGCAATCTATAAAACACTTGTTCCATTCACCATACCCTTGTAGGAGTCTTGGGCCTTCATTCCAACTAAATCCATTACATGTGTGACTTCAGTTTGTAGGATCTTGGTATATTTTTCTCACCAATCTATAGATTCACTAGTTTTAGGTCCTAATTAGGTTTTTAGATTTTTGGCTAATAACTAAAAATTCTCCCAAATAAACCTATGAACAAACCAAAATTTCAAATACCCTTTTTGGAAAGCTCAAATATTTTTAGGGTTTGTGACCTCAGAATTGTCCATACAATACCTAACCCAATTTGAGCTAATTTACAATGCAATTAGGCTTATCAGTAACTTTTTATTAAAAAATTCCCCCAATGGATTCAATAGCACCTCAACCTTTCATTAGGGATTCTTTATAATTCACTTAACATCCTCTTAGAATTGGTTTCTCATGATCAATCTGCTCCTGCAAGTCTTTGATCACTGACATACTTTTTCCCTAGCCAGGTTATGGCAAAACTCTCATAGGGCAAGAAGTTAAAAATGAAAAAACATGTTTTATGAATCTCTAAAGAAGGGTAAAGAAAGGTCACTAAGTCTACTATCTCCCCTCAAGAGGCAGTAAGATTTCCACAGCGGGGATTCAAGCTAGACTCATTTTATTGAGACACGCCTTATACAGGCTAGTAAATTGGCTAGAAGAAATAAAAAATTTATTTGAACCGCTAAAACTATAAAAAGACCAAAACAAAAGCACACTCAACAATAATATAAACTTCCATGACTTTTTACAGTGGAAAGGGAACAAGTTCAATCCATTTAGATGCAATTTTTTATGAAATCAATAAGACTATGATAGTTTCTCGTAAAATTGTATTCACTTTTCTATTCAAAATCTTTTAAATTACATCCAACCTCCATAAAATTGCTTGAGAAAATTAAATATGTCCCCTTGAAACTCTCCAACTATTGGTTTGGATAGATAATTTTCTTTTCATGAAATGAAACTTTTTGGCAAAATGGTGTCATGCAAGTTTGTAAAGTTGCAAATGTTGTCATGACAATATTTTTGCAACATTGACAATTTTCAAACTTCCTTGACAACTATGAGTCATCTTGATGTAGAATCACATAAAATCTTGTTCTAAACATGTTTAATACCTTTCCACCATATTTTTCACATTTTGGAGCCATTTTGACTATCACACCATATTTGGCCTACAAAGCAACTTTTGCCCATACAATGACAACTTTTTGCCCTGGGTTGGCAAATGATTTATACATACTTCCTCAATCTCATAGACATACTTGATAGACCTATCCTTGGTCCTTATTCATCACATGACCTGGCTAAGGTCATTACAAGCCAAAATTTTAAGGGTCCATTAGTTAAACCCTAGGTGCTCCTACACCATAAAGACACAACTAGTTTGAGCTACATTGTTCAAGAAAGGTTTGAAGTTGGAGAATAACAAAGCCAAAGGAGAATTCCTAGGATTTGAAGGTATACAATATTATAACTAGTAAGAAACCCAATATTACTACCTATTTTAATTGTGGAAAAGTTGGTCGTACTGCAGGAGTAGATTGGTGTTTGCTAAACGAGAAGTGTTTAATCACCATTGCTATAATTATGGAAAGTATGGTCATATGGCTTATGAATATAAATCTAGCATAAACAAAAAGTCAAATAGAAGTAGAATTTATGCTTACTATTATTCTTCTAATAAGTATGGTCGTAAAGTTGAATATTGCATGACAAAAAAAAAAGGTTCCTTGGTCCCCGATCAAACACGTGATTACAATGGCTAAAGAAAGATAGTTCAATGTCTTTTGTACACTGTGTGGTCATTATGGACACATGATAATCAGTTGAAGACTAAGAACAACAAGAGGTAATGTTGGACCTTGGAGGTCAACGAGTATGACATGTTTTATGTGTCACAAAATAAATCATTCGGTAAAATACTAACAACCAATCATCCAATCGGTTAGGGGACATCAAAGGGAAGAAAGTTGATGATGTGGAAACAATAAGAATTGAGGTGAACAATATGTGGAAAAAGAAATAAGACAACAAGGAAGAAGTCAAGAAACAAGATCAGAATCCATCAACCACAAGTGTGGTGTTCTCTTCCTCAAACTAAATCAAATATTGACTTAGAGGGAGCACTCAGAAGAATAACACCAATCGATCTGTAAAAGGTAAAGATAATCATTTAAATCTTGTATAGGAGAATGTAATGTAAAACAAGTTTGTAATGACTATTAGCTTTAACCGATGGAAAGTATTATTAACCACTAGAGGAGGTGCAATGATTATTTTCATGCATAAATAAGGGAAAATACTTATCATTTTCTCAAAATTCCATCTTGAAACACTATTAAAGAGCTATTTATTGAAAATATTATGCATGTTACTATATTTGGTTTGAATCTCAAAAAGTGTGTTAAAAAATCAATTAAAGAAAATATGAACCAATGGAGTTAGAAATATTGTTGTGAATAGTGAAAGGGTTCGACTATTGAAACCAAGGTGAATAATGGAACACAAAGCTTATACTTCTATTATGATTGATGTGATAAAAAATAAACAACCAAAGTTCAGGTTTCATCTAATGAAGGCAAGTGAAATTGACAAGGCAAGTGTCTTATCTTTGATAGCACCTGGTGTATTGCTGATAGAAGATGTTTGATATTATATTCATTGCAAAATTGAAGAGCTTGGAGTAGAATATATCAAGAAATAATTTGAGGAATTGTGCACAAACAAAAAATTGAAGAGTGTGCATAAATATCTAGAAATGAAAGGTTTTGCATATGTAGTGGATATTACAACCCAATTTCAACATGAATGGATAAAAAATGTATTGAGAAGATTTAATGAGGAAATATCATAGTTAGACAGGCTACATGTGATAACAAAGAAAAACATGCACGAAGTTAGTAGATTATGCACAATTGGGGAATCACCATCTATCAAAATGAAACCAGGAAGCTTGGTAAAATGGCTTACAAAGGCAAAATCTAATTCAAGAGCTATATAGGTTAGTATCAAAAAATATGTGGAAGTAAGGTTTGCATCAATGATAATTGAATATAGGGTTTATCAATCCCATAGATTGACTAGAATGCTTAGTGGAGAAATGCATGCGACATAAAAAATGGTTAAAGAAGAAGTTGTTTATGATTTGAGTGAAATGTTGGGGAGACAACTCTTTTCTAACATAGTTAAGATCAAAAGAGATAAGATGCAACTATTGACGTTTGGAGCCATCCTAGTATGTATATTTTTCTATCTACCAAATTTCTTTCTAAGATAGGGAATAGTTCAGTGATCCAAGGAAAAATGTATGATAGTACAAATCAAAGAATATATTAAAGACTTAGGTGATAATTTCAATAATGTCACGTGGGGTTATATCAAATAATTTAAGTCAAACATGCATGAGAGGGAAATAATTCTTGTTCACCTAGTTGAGGAGTGTAAGGAAGATATTTGTTTTCTAATTGATATCGATACACACATAATTTAAGAAGTTCAATCTAGAACATTCTAGTTACCAAAAATAGGTTACAAAGCTAATGATGACATCATTAGAATACATGTCAAAGAATTGTTACCAAGACCTATAGATGTAATAGATCATATTTGGAGCATAGGAGGAGGCACTCTCTAAAATTAAAATGTAACTAAAGAAGCCAATGATTCAAATAATATCATAGAGAATGATGATCACATTGTCACAAAAGTTTGAAAGTGGTGAACCTAACACACCATTGGTCACAATTGAAGAAAATGAGCAAGAAACTTACATTGAGTTGACATGTGGAGAAGTAGAAGAGGATAATACACTCTCAATTTATTAATTTGTGGTGACTGATCAGGAAAGTAATGTAAACTTTTCATAATTCATGGGGTTCAAGGCATTGACGAGTTTTTTTTTTTTTTGGCTTATCTCATCAAGCATTTTTTAGTTAACTTGTCAAACATTTCCCAAGGTTGAGTCATTGAGTATTTTTAGGGTTAACTTGTTAATCAGGTATAAGTCATGTAATATTGTATTAGGGTTAGAGTTCTTCCTTATGTAAATATATAGCTTCTCACAATGGTATTGAGTTGTAAGGGAGATTGAAGGTTGTAATAGGTTGAAGTTACTAGATAATAATATTGGACTCACTATTTGGTGGATGTAGCCTAGGGATTGGGTAAACCACATTAAATATTTGTGTCTTATATTCATTTATGTATGCTTTATTCCTTTGTGATAATGGTTAAATTTGCATGTAACTGTTATTTCATGTCTATCTAATCTAAACACAATCGAGAAAACTTGTCAAATGAAAGGAGAGGAAAAGACTCATGAGAAAAATATCAGTGAAGAAAATGAAGAAAATTAAGAGGAGATAGGTGCAAATATTGCTAAGGAGAATAAACCTGAAGAAGCTAAAAAAGGTTAAAGGGCTATAGTTACATGTCTAGATTTTATTGTGAAAGATATCATAAACAATGGAAGAGTGGATGATATAGAAGACAACTATGAACAACATGATGAAAATGACAAAAGGAAACTAGAAGAAGAAGTTGTCATATTCATACATAATTTTAGAAAAAATAATAAGTGAACTTTATGGGACAATACCCAAGGATCTCTATATATTAGTTGATGGAAGATGGAGAGCTGAATTTTAGATGAATACGAAGATCATGGAGAGAGAACTAATGGAGATAACTTCTTAATTTATAAAGAAGATATTAAGATACTCATTAAAGCCAATGAACAAGATTTCAATATAAAAAATAAAGTCTTGATAATTATTATTGGAGATACTCAAAATGTTCATGATGAAACTATGGAAAAATAGAAGGATATAAAGGTTGCACGGGAAGAACTAGATAAAGAGAAACTAGTCAAATTTGATGAGAGTAGGTTGGATAAATTGGCCCTACCCCAATATTACATTCCATCAAAAGTAATTGGATAAGTCAAGGATGATTTATCCAAATAGAAAGAGGTCAGGAAAGAATAAGAAAAATAGGTGACAATATAATGATCATATAGGACATACCCTATGAGGAGATTGATCATACACCCAAAGGTTAATGATCTAATCAGTTATAGAAGAAAGCATAAAGACTACAAAAAATTGGTGAGAAGGAAGAGGAAGATAGTTTTTAGCACTACAAGTGAAAGAAATCAAATCATACCTATTGCAAAACTTGTTATAGAAGAAGGAGAAAATAAAGAATATGAAGAACTTGATAATGTGGAAATCACAAAGCTAAAACCAAAATAGATAGAGGAGTAATCTACAAGCAAAGTTGGAAAGAAAAGTAACAAGGGACAAATTGAAGGTTAAGAAGAAGAAAGCTAAGATACTGGAAGCTACAAGAGACATTCATGGAGAACTAGTACCAGATGTTGCATGTGATATGAATTCAACTATTATTAATTAGATGGATACTTTAATTAAAGCAACTGTAGACCAAGTACTAGAGTTAGAAACAACAACATTGAAGGTGGTAGAAGACAACTATGAGAGAAAGAAAACAAAGGAATGATGAATGAAATAGACAAGGAAATGGTCACATTACTTGAAGAGATCAATAAAGAAAAGATAACACTAAAGGAAGTTGGACAACTATTGATTAAAGTATCAAAACTATTAGAATTTACATATGACTTGGAGAAATGCAAAAAAATGACACAAAATAAAATGAAATCAATAACTAAACAATTTGATTTGATATCAAATTCAATAATGGAATACTACTCAAAGATGAAAAAGGTTACTCTAAAGGTAAACATATGCAAGAAGAGTAAAGGAATAGAATGACTAAACTATTGGAGCTATAATTCTATCTATTACCTACATTGGAGAAGATTAAACAAAGTGTTAGGAATGTAGAAATATTCCCAGTCTACATGATATGTGCGCACTGGATTCCATGAAGGAACTGGCATGAGATTTGCATGAGAAAAAAAACACCCTATCATACTTGAATAAATCCTTAGAGCCATCAATGGAGAGAGATCAGAAATATTTCAAAGAAATATTTTACAAGTTATGAAACACCTTTCTCATTGATGACAAAAAAGGGGAAGAGAAAAGAAGAGAGAAATATTGCTCGAAGAACAATCTAAGAATCTGGGAATGAGAAAGTGGGATGCAAGATGAAAGAGATGAAATATGAAAGGGGGAGCTATCTCATTCAAGGCTTAAAAAAATTAAGATGATTTTTCCATCAATCTGAAAGGAGAAGATTGTTTTCATTTGGAATAAGATCGTAGGGGGGATTGTTGGTATTTAGAAAAGAAGTTTGGGATAATATTGGCATATCAATCGATGCCAAAAAGGAAAAAATGTGTCATTAATGACAACTTAGTATCAAGAAGGTGTGCAATAAAGGAAAGTCAGCAATGGAAGTAACTAACATGATTAGTGATACTTAATCATGATAGGTAATGTAAGGAAAAGTAGCAGATAACATATACCTATGACAAGAAGCATGGTCAAATTATTGGCATAATCAATGTAGTTGAAGGCAAGGTAATAATGATGAATTTTGTTAAAAGAAGTGATAATAACTTAACATTTGGAAGGTGGAATCAAGATAGACAAAGAGGATTTGAGAAGAAATTTGAACAGGTCAATCATGTTTTGAAGATCAACCAAAGCAGAAGAGGAGTTCAACTTCTCCTTTGTTACTACCTTTGTAAACATATTTGTTGGATTGTCATCTATATGTATCTTGTCCATTTTTAACTGTCCATCATCCAAAATTGACCGAATGAAATGATACCACAACTGTATGTGTGTTGTCTTTGAAAGCAGAGTAGAATTCTTCGCAAGATAAATAACACTCTGGCTATCTGTAAACAAATAATTATCCCTTTGAGGGTGTCCCAATTCTTCCAAGAAGACCTAAATCCATATCATCTCCTTGGTCATCTCTATAGCAGCAACATACTCTACCTCTATAGTGGATAAAGCATTAACCTTCTATAACCTAGAAACCCAGCTCACGGCTGCCCCACTGACAATAAATACACAACCTATAGTACTCTACTTAGTATCAATATCCCCTACCAAATCTGAGTCAACATATTCTAGTAAATCAGTAGTAGAGCCCCCAAAGTGTAAACACTTACTAGATGTTCCACTTAAATATCTAAGAATCCATTTGATTGCATTCCAATGCTCAATTCCTGGATGACTCATATACCTACTAACAACTCCCACTACATGTGCAATATCGGGCCTTGTACATACCATAGCATACATCAAGCTTCCTACAATAGAAGCATAAGGTACCTTACACATCTTATCCTCCTCTTATTGTGTCTTGGGACACATCTCCTTAGTCAACTTCAAATGACTAGGTAAAGGTGTGGTGACAGCTTTACATTCACCATAGAGAAACATTACAACACCTTCGAAATATAATCATCCTGAGATAAAGTCAATTTCTCGTTCTTCCTATCTCTGCAAATCTTCATACTGAAGATTTGTTTGGCTACTCCTAAATCCCTCATAGTAAATGCATGTGCTAATTGGCATTTCAACCCCTCAATGTGATCCATGCTAGACCCAGCTACAAGCATATCATCAACATATAAACATAAAATAATGTAGTTGTCATCATCCAACCTCTTAAAGTAAACACAATGATCTGAATGACACCTACTATATCCATGCTCATGCATAAAACTATCAAATTTCAAATACCATTGCCGATGTGCTTACTTCAAGCCATATAATTTTTTCTTCAATCTACACACTAGGTTCTCCCTACCTCTAACCTCAAATCCCTGTCACTATGCCATATATATCTCTTCATCCAAATCACCATGAAGAAAGGTTGTTTTAACATCAAGTTGCTCCAAATGAAAATCTTTAGTAGCCACAATACTTAAAATAGTATGGATAGAAGTCATGTTAACAACAAGAGAGAATATCTCATCAAAATCAATGCCTTTTTCTTGTGCAAATCCTTTTACAACTAACCTGGCTTTAAATATTTTCTTACCTCCATCCTCTTCTTTTTACTTGTAAACCCACTTATTCTGTAAGGCCCTTTTACCTACAACTTACATAAATCCCAAGTCTTATTTTTTAGCAAAGAGTTCATTTTGTCTTTCATTGAAGACTTCCATTGAATCTTAGTATCCACCTGCACAACTTCATCATAACATTCATGTTCACCAGCATCAATAAGTAAAATAGAATATAAGGAAGAAGAAAATCTTTTTGGAGATCTACTTAACCTTGTTGACCATCTAACATGCACTGGCGTGTGTGGTATTTCTCGTTGCAGTTGTTGCACATCATGAGGAATTGCTGGAACATCATCTTTTGGAGTATCATCCAGCACTACATAATCATCTTCTTTCTTCTCGTGTTGCTACAATAGATCTTTGTACAACACCTTCTCATTGAACATGACATCCCTACTTCTTACAATTTTACGATTTCAAAATCCCAAAGCCTATAACCAAATTCATCAGTGACATATCCAACAAATACACATTTCTTCGACTTAGCTTCTAGCTTGGTTCTATTTTCAAAATCTATATGAGCAAATGCTTCACAACCAAAGGTTTTGAGAAAAGAATAACTCACCTTCTTACTAATCCATGCTTTCTCTGGAATACCACAACCGAAAGGAGTAAAGGGACCTCTATTAATCAAATATACAATAGTATTGATAGCATCTTTCCACATGTTTAACGACAATCCATCATGCAACCTCATGCTCCTTGTAGGCTCCATTATAGTCCTATTCATGCGTTTAGCCGCTCCATTTTTCTATGGAGTCCTTGGAATAGTTTTTTGTCTATGAATACCATTAGCAGAGCAATAATCTTCAAATTTATGACTACAATACTCACCACCATTATCAGATCTGAGACATTTTAATTTCTTATCAGTCTCATTTTCAACCAAACATTTCCATTTCTTAAAAGTTTGAAATACATCTAATTTTTGTCTAAGGAAATAAACCCATACTTTTCTAGTTGCATCATCAATAAATGTAACATAGTAATGATAGCAACTAAGGGAAGATACCTGAGCCAGTCCCCATACATCTGTATGCACAAGCTCTAATTTGTCACTTTTATTTTCCTTTCTAGTCTTCACAAAACTCACTCTCTTTTGTTTTCCATACGCACAACTTTCACAAAAATCAATATTAATGCATTTTTGACATGGTAAAACTTTCTTTGAATGAATTTCATACCTTTCTCACTGATGTGCCCAAGTCTATTGTGTCAAAACTGTTAGAATCTAATAAGATTAATAACCCAAAAAACTAGTGCAAAGAATAAATATCTAAACTATGAATGCAAATGATACAAAATCAAAATAGCATCATAGAGTTAGTCTCCAAGAGAGTAATGCAAATGCTGAAAGCAAAATAGCATTAAGAGGATGCAAAAATAAGAGATACAAATACAAGCCAGGTAGCATGCTTATATAGGCTAGGAAGAGGGAGGAGGTGGCAACACCAACCAATGAGGAGCAACCATCTATCGGACTAAAGATAGCAAAGTATCTTCCCAAGATAGCTAATGGATGCTCACATGTAGGAAGGTGACACCTCACAACCATTCACCTAATAAGACATGCTTTATTAACCTAAGCAAGATTATTAAAAGTGTAGAAAAAACCTACCAAAATAGGAAAAATAAAAAACTACACTAACACCCCCCCATAAGCGAAGCTTAGGTGGATGCTAACCTAGCAAAGCTATGAAAGCAGGAAAATGGGTCTCGGCAACAAGGCCTGATCAGGTACCCAATACAAGAAAAAGAACTAGATGAAGGAAACTAAGCCTCCAATCTAGGAAATGTCCCAAAGAGAGGAACAAAAAAAGAGCATGAAGCATCTCTGAAGCATGAAGCTGCAAACACTGTCAGAAGAAACTACTAGAACCCCCATTGAAATAGTGCATGACCAGGTAGAGAAGACAAAGTCTGAAGAGCTGATCAATCAAAGAGGTGACCTCCAAAGGTAGGAATGAATGAGTGTCTATATAGTAGATGAACCATCTCACCGAAATGCATAGGTGCCTAGCCACTGCATCCGCCTAGTAGATAGGAACAAAAACTGAATACGTAGATCACTCAACCGAACCAAAGAAGCAATAGAGCCAACAGGTGAACCCCCCCCATAATGCTGAACAGGGAAAGGGGTGATAGGAACACTGAAATGCAATGCCAAAAACATTTGCAAGAAGAAGAATCAGGAACATCAACAGTGCAATAGAAGTACAAGCACAAGATAAAGGGTGGTGTCACCGACACACTGCATGGGCTAATGTCGTGGAAGAAAAATTCACTTGACAAAGGTGGATGAGCACAAAATGGCAAAACATCATGACCCCCCATGGCACTTTATAACTGAGTGCGAATATAAACAAACACAAGGTGTACAAGATCCCAGATATGCAAAAGCAGGCACTTTATCTCAGTGCGTTTACAGAAAAAGGCATGCAACAGAATAGAAGCATACAATGCTCATAAGTCAGAAAGAAGAGTGAGCCAAAAGAATAGAAGAAGAGATTCCAGGACCTGTAGAATCCAAGTAATTCGCTAGAGTGCAAAAATGCAAAACTCGAAGGAGAAAGAACTTGGAGTAGAATCTGGATAAAAGACCTCTGCAATTGAATAACTCATAGAACCAGCTTTTCAATTGAATAACTCATAGAACCAGCTTTTCAACGATATCTGGCCAGCCCAGAAAAGAGTTTGAATGAGCAAGATATGGCTCTCGGAAGGTAAAATAGAACATCTGACTTTGACTGCCAAAATAGGCAACCAAACTGTAGTAAAAATAAAAAAAACCTATACCATCATCTCTGTCTTAGAACCAGCTTTCCGACGCATTATTCTGATCGAAAAAATACGTCTGTATGCTCAAGTTACGAAAGAAAAATTGTCTGGGCCTCCTCATGAAGAGCATATGCTAAAAGTGAAACTTGGGCACAATAATCAAGGAAACAAATAGCACCACTGCGATCTACTCGAAAAATCATGCACTTTCAAAAAAAGAATCACCTCAATATGAGGTCATATGAGAAAGTTATGATCCTCCGAAGTTTCCAAAACGAGAACTGTGCACAGTCACGGCTGAGAATCTGCAATTTCTGAAGAATTCATGCATGAAAATCAAAAAATAACTCCACTAGTGGATAGAGAACAAAAAAATAGCCAAGTTCATAATAAGAATCATCAAAATCGGAGTCCGTATGAGCAAGAACGAGACATTTGAAAACTGCACTCAAATCTGCGACTGCCAACGGAGAGGGGTATGGCTATAGCCTTTCATGCTTGATTGTGCAAAATATACAACCTGCATGCAAAATCTAAAAGATACCCAGATGGTTTTTCAGGGCTGCAAACAAAACCCAGAAAGCATTTTCCTTGCTGATGTACAGAAGACGTTGTTGTAGTGTAAATCAGATACCTTTAACAGTAAAAAATGGCTCCAAAAATTAAAAAATGACCCTAGCAACTAGAATATGACATGCAAATGTTGGATCAACTTTTTAAATCCATTAATGGCATGCTGGAACCTGCAATACTGATTGAAAACTACAAATATGCAAGTTGGTTGTCAGATTTGAGATTGAAACCCCAGAGAAAAACCATTTTTGTCAAAACTTTTCTGATTCTCAGGATCATCCAAAGATGCAAGAGAAGAGCATACTTCATTTTTTTAAAAATTACAATAAAGTTTATTAGCCCCCCTTGAATCTCTCAAATAAAGAAACTAAAATCTACTCTTGCACATAGAAAAACTCTGATACCATGTTAGAATCTGATAAGATTAATAACCCAGAAAACTAGTGCAAAGAATAAATATCTAAACTATGAATGCAAATGATACAAAATCAAAATAGCATCATAGAGTTAGTCTCCAAGAGAGTAATGCAAATGCTGGAAGCAAAATAGCATTAAGAGGATGCAAAAATAAGAGATACAAATACAAGCCAGGTAGCATGCTTATATAGGCTAGGAAGAGGGAGGAGGTAGCAACACCAACCAATGAGGAGCAACCATCTATCGAACTAAAGATAGCAAAGTATCTTCCCAAGATAGCTAATGGATGCTCACATGTAGAAAGGTGACACCTCACAACCATTCACCTAATAAGACATGCTTTATTAACCTAAGCGAGATTATTAAAAGTGTAGGAAAAACCTACCAAAATAGGAAAAATAAAAAACTACACTAACAACAACACTGTATTAGAATCTACAACAGCTATATGTTCTCCCTGCTCAATTGCAGCAATTGTTCCTGAACATTCATTTTTCTCTGAAACAATTAAAGTAGAAGGAACAATATGACATGTACAAAGATATAATGTGCCTACTTTCACACCTTTTTCTACTACAAGGGAACTTTTTGAAACCTTTCAATTTTTTATCATTAAAAGTAACTACACAACCCTCATCACCGAGTTGCCCTGCTGAAATTAAATTCCTGCTTAGCCTTGGAACATAACTTACCTCATGTAGTAGCCAATGATTCTCATTTTTCAATTTAATCTTAACTTTTCCCTTTCCAACAATCTAACAGGGTTCATTATCCCACAAATAAACAAGCCCAAAATCCCCTTGGACATAATCAATGAAATAACCTCTATGAGGTGTAGCATGAAATGAAGCACCAAAATCTAAAACCCATGAATCATCAACACTTTCTAAAGATAGAAGAAAAGCATCTTCTTCAGATTTTTTACTTGCCACATTTGCCTCTTTGTCTCCATCTTAATTTTCTCCTTCATTTTTCTTTCAAGTCCAACAATCTTTCTTTTTATGCCTTGGTTTCCCATAGTACCAATAGTCGTTTGGTCCTTTCGATTGAGACCTCTTCCCTTTTGACTTTCTTCTTGATTTCATAGGATTTCCATAATTACTTCCTCTCTTAATCGTTCTACTTCAACTTTGTGTGTTCAAAGCACTTCTAGATGTAGATCCACCTAAGGTTTTCCTATGAGTTTCCTCACTCAAAATAACACTGATCACATCATCATATTTTAGAGTATTAGATCCAAAAATGGAATTACTCATAGCCATTACCAAGCCATTCCAACTTTCAGGCAAAGAACACAAAATCAAGAGATCCTTAATTTCTCCATCAAAATTAATACCTACAAAAGATAACTAACTAGTAATAGTAGTAAAATCATTTAAATGATTCATAACAAATCCACTTTCTGCCATTTTCATATTAAATAAATGCTTCATAAGAAATACCATGTTTGAAGCGGAGGGCTTTTGATACAATTTCGCTAGGGTTTCCATCAACTCTTCTATCATCTTCACTTTTGCAATATTAAATGCCATTGATGGTGCTAGGCATAATCAAATGCTTCCAAGTGCCTTTCTATCTAAAGAATCCCATTCATCATTTGTCACGAGATCCCTAATTATTGGTTTTTCCTTCCAAAGACTTCCATAAATCCTTCTAATAAAGATAGTCTTCCATTTGCATCTTCCATAACTAAAAGTTCTGCCTATTAAACTTGTCAACCCTCAGCTTACCCTTGTCTGCCATCGCTCCCACTCAACTGTGAGACTTTTCTGTAGAGGATAACTGAAAAAACAACCTTGCTCTGAAACCACTTGTTAGGATAAAATCACATACATAAATAACAATTACATGCAAATATAAACAATAATAGAAAATAATAGATAACACAAAAAAGAACACAAGACACCAAGATTTAATGTGGTTCACCTAATCCCTAGCTTATGTCCACCAAACAACAAGTCCAATTTTAATACAGTTCAATGATTACAACCTGATTACAATCTGCAATCCCTTACAGCTCAATATCACTGTAAGACATAATTTTCACATCACCCACAATGAAACAATCCCTAACCCTAAGCCTTTTTATACAAGTATTTTTGTCACTTTAGGGTTAAAATTTGATGCAAGCAAAGGGATGAATAACTAGGGCCAAAGGCTCACTCAACTATCCAAAAAACCTTGCAAGAGTTAACACAACAGAAGCAAACACAAGGAACATCAACCAAAGGAGGAAGAAGAGAAATACTTTTATTGATTCATTAAAACATCTTCATACATGCCTAGTTGTAAGACCTTTTGAGTTACGACCAGTTACAAATACATTCACATTCAAAGATCCAACTGCAAATTCATGTTAGAGTAAATAATTAATTATTAATTATTTATTCTATTACTTAAGCTTACTTAGGTTAATGCATATTTAGTATTTAATGCATGTAGTGGTTGTTGTTGACAACTCGGGAGTTTTCTCCTTTTTTAGCATATTCCACTTTTTGAGGATATGTGTTGAGTTGTCATTTTTGTCCTCTACCTCCTTCCAGCTTGTTCTACAAGCTTCCATGAGGCCTTTTTAAACGGTCTCTCTCTCATTGTAAATAATTCCATTCACATAGCAATCTCATTTTCCTATTGTGAAATATTTCCTCTTGCATTGTTTGCTTCATGCTCTTGCTCTTTCGGTTTCTCTTCAGCAAGCTATTTGCATGTAGGTGATCTTGGCGACTGCGGAGTTGGATTTCATCAACTCCTACATGGTATCAGAGCCTCCCTGCTGCTTCTTGTTTGAAGGATTTGTGAAGCCGTGATTTGAAGTCACAAACCCTAGTTTGTTTGTGCATTTTTTCTTCAAATCAGGGCTAGAGCGAATTTTTGGAGCACTTTCAGCCCAAACGGGCATCACCATTGGATCCGGAAGGCCATTTACAGTCAAAATTCATATAAAACTTTCCGTTTTTGGAGACAGAGCTCCGGAAGGCAAATTTTTTTTACATCGGAAGCTTCCGTACGGACTGTACAGACGATTTGCGATTTTAAAATTAAAAAAAAGGCTTCTTTAAGGCGCTCCGCCAGGGCACCACCAGTGGGCCAACCCGACGCCGCCAGCGCTCCGCCACCAGCGCAGCACCACCGGCGGGCCAACCTGTTTTCGACCGCCGCAGCGCCTCCGACAGGCCGCTCCGCCAGCGGCCCCCGCCGCGGTGCCACCCCAAACATCCACCGCCCGGGCGCAGGTGCCTCCGCCACCGCAGACAGCAGCGCCGCCGGGTTTTCCTCCCGGGCGCCACCGCCACCGGCGGTTTTCGCTGCTCCGCCGCCCTGCGGCCTCTCCAACCACCGACCGCCACGTGGCTGCTGACAGATTTGCTGACGTCATATTCCGGTCAGCTGACGTCACTTTCACAACATGTGACATCACCTTGCCGTGACGGATTTTTTTTCCGGCGACTGGTTTGTGACGGGCATACGGCCGTCAAATTTATACCAGTGTCTGTAATTTTTCAGCAAGTGTATTTTTTTGAGCAGCAGTCGGTTTTTTGGCTATAACTTGAGCATACGGAGGTCTTTTTCTGATCCGAAAGAAGCATCAAAAAGCTGACTCAGAGACGGACACATTGGTGCTAGTTTCGCACGATTTTTAGTTCGTTTGAGCTTCCATTTTTGGTGTCAAAGTAGAGGCTTTTTCTGCATCAACAAATCCAGGTTCCTTTCCAATTTTTTGCTTTCCTTAGCTATTTTTTTGTGGTATTTGGGAGATATTTTTGTACGTTTGTGGGGGGGTGTCTTTCTTTTCTGTAATTTACTTCAGTTAAGACCCTTCTACTTTCGTCTTCTTCTTTCTCTCAATGGCGGATCCATCTATATCCCGTCTCACACCACACAACTACCACACATGGAAGGCACAAATGACTAGACTTCTAATGTCAAGAGGTCTATGGTCTTGTCTGGATGAGCATCAGCCTAATCTCCAACGACCTTTTGAGATTCTACAACACAGGAACAAGATGGATGAAGCCATGGGGCTTATTGCACTCAACATTTCAGACAGCTTGTTGTTTCACTTGGATGGTTTGACTACTCCACGGGCTTATTGGCTAAGATTTTAGACTTTGTTTGGACAAGTGAATGAGTTTCGGGCACTTCAGCTAGATGCAGAATTGACTTCTTTGACACCTGATCACTTTCCCACCATTGAGGACTTCTTGATGAAGTTCAAATCTCTACGTACACTTTTGCAGGGATGTGGGAAGAACAAAACAGATGATGAGTGTATCTTTTTGGTACTCTCAAAGTTAAAGGGACAGTATCAGATCTTCTCTTCCACTTTCTACTCCACTATGGATGCCTTGGGTGATAGACATAGGATGCCTTCATTTGAGATATTTTGTAATCGGTTAACCCGTGAACAATCGAAGATTACTCAAATGGATTCACTTTCAAGTTCTCAGTCACAGGCATTGCTTTCCAAGGTTACACAGGAACAGAAGTTGAAGCAGCTATCAGATCCCTCTTCTACTAGTTCATCATCTTCTAACAAGAAGGAGAAAAAGAAGACCGCAACTCCTACCTGTTCCTATTGTGGGAAAGGATCTCATGATGAGGCACGTTGTTTTCAGAAGAGATGTGATGGCTATGAGAAACAGATTGCTAATTTGCACGCTCTCTTTCAGAAGAGCACTATTTCCTCTCCATCCTCTTCTACCTCACAAGGGTCTTCTTTTCAGGCTTCTTCCACCTCTTCAACATCTACATCAGATCTTGGAAAGGGTCATGCATTACAGGCTTCTATTGCATCTTCTTCACAGGTTCCTTGGATACTGGATTCAGGTGCTTCTCACCATATGACATCTTCTCAAGGTGTCTTCTCCACTCTTGAGGCTTCTCCTATTCCTCACATTCTCATGGGGAATAACACTGCATTACCAGTCTGTGGGAAAGGTTCAGTTCACATCCAAGATGGTATATTCAATGATGTATTGTATGTTCCATCTTTGTCTGCCAACCTTCTCTCAATTTCTCAGATTACACGCAGTGGATCAGGGAAGACAGTTGAGTTCACTTCTGATTCAGTCTTCATTCGAGATCGTGCTACAGGAGATCTTATTGCTACAGGGGCAGTTGATTCTTCCACTCATCTCTATACCTTCTCACACTTTGGTCCACCATCTCCTTCGCAGGAGCATCGTGTGGTGCAGTCAGGACACTTGAACCTTTGTATTGTTCCTGAGATCCCTATTTTGATTGCCACACCACAACCAGATGAGGGCTTTTCCTCTCTACAAGATTCTCCTTCCGCTCTACCTGATCTTCCAGCTTCATTTATTGAGACTCCAGGTACACTTGTTGCAGATACTTCAGTGGACATTCATGACAATGTCATCACACCTGCCTTGGGGATTCCCTTTTCGGTTCCTCATACATTCTCTTCTGGACATCAGCTAGGCTTTCCAATTGCTCCTCTCACACAGGGATTTCCTTGTTTCGTGCCTTTGTTCCTTCCGAATTGGAGTTTCATTGGTCTGATCATTTCTACAGGAGCTCCATCATTATGGGGGGGGGCTTGGTGTCTATTCTCTTGGGGGGGCTAGTTGTACTTATGGTTTTGAGAGAGTCTCTTGAAACATTTCTGGCGGAAGTTGTCCTTGGGGGGATTGGTTGAGGCCTTCCTTCCTTCACTTCATGTTTTTTTTAGCATGTTGTTTTTACCTCTTTTTTGGGGGAGGGTTTTTCCCATGTGGTTTTCTCTCTTTCCTCGCTTACAGAGGTTGCATTCTTCTTGCATTGTACATGGGTACCTAACATGGCCTCGTTGCCGGGACCCATTATGCATTTCATCTTAGTTTTAGGAGCTTAAGGCATTCCCCTAAGTTGCACTTAAGGGGGGGTGTTAGAGTAAATAATTAATTATTAATTATTTATTCTATTACTTAAGCTTACTTAGGTTAATTCATATTTAGTATTTAATGCATGTAGTGGTTGTTGTTGACAACTCGGGAGTTTTCTCCTTTTTTAGCATATTCCACTTTTTGAGGATATGTGCTGAGTTGTCATTTTTGTCCTCTACCTCCTTCCAGCTTGTTCTACAAGCTTCCATGAGGCCTTTTTAAACGGTCTCTCTCTCATTGTAAATAATTCCATTCACATAGCAATCTCATTTTCCTATTGTGAAATATTTCCTCTTGCATTGTTTGCTTCATGCTCTTGCTCTTTCGGTTTCTCTTCAGCAAGCTATTTGCATGTAGGTGATCTTGGCGACTGCGGAGTTGGATTTCATCAACTCCTACAATTCACACTTTCAATTCTACTCTCCAAAATTTCTCTTCCCAAAAACTTGCCTAACTCTAAGCCTAAATACTTTATATATACTTACCAAAATGGCTTATGGATTATTCTAGAATATTACATAAGAAGAAGGTCAACCAAACAATGGTCTGGACACATCCCAAGAAAGTATCCCAACATAAATGTCGTGATCGAAATAAACCTTGCAAGTCAACTCGCAAAAATCACGTCTAAATGCTAACACTCAACATACATTGGGTAACTCAGCCCATGAAGAGTCACTTAGCATACACTAGGTAACTCAGCACATGAAGGAATTGCTACAATAACTCGACACATGAAGGAATTACTGTAGTAACTAAGCACATGAAGGAATTGCTATAGTAACTCGGCACATGAAGGAATTGCTATAGCAACTCGACACATGAAGGAATTGCTACAGTAACTAGGCACATGAAGGAATTGCTAGGCACCCACTTGCAGAATGAATAAAAATGAGCAGGATAACAAGGCAACCTAGGATACTCCTGCATTAGACAACCGGGGTTGAAAGAAATGATTCTCCTGAATTATTGAGATGTCACAAACTAAGCTGAATCCAACTCAAATTAAGAAATCCATGAAGCATCTTCAATAGGTATGTTCTTCCACTTCACCAAATATTCATAGTAATCTTTTTCTTTTGTGCTCTTTCCAACTCTCTGATCCAATATATGTTCAACTTCTTCAATCTGCTTCTTAGGACAATCATCTAATACAATAACTTCATCCTCTAACTCATGATACTTGTACAATTCAGCAATATTGAATATAGGAGATATATCCATGTCATTGGGTAACTCAACTTCATAAGCATTATCATTGTCAAACTTCTTCAAGATCTTACGAGGTCCAAATTTCTTCATCTTCAACTTACTATATGTTGCAACTAGAAATCTTCCTTACTGCAGATGAAGTATCATCTCATCACCAACTTGAAAATCATGGTGTCTTCTAGACTTATCAACATTCTCCTCATACTTATGATTACTTTGTTCCAACCTCAACTTCACTTCCTTATGCAAAGACTCCATAAAATCAACAAATTCTTCTCCTATAGTGCTTCTTTTTTCTTCATTAGTAACATCTCTCAAATCTGATATACCTCTAGGATGCATTCCAGTAACAATCTCAAAAGGTGTCTTCCTTGTACTCCTATTCACATAATTGTTATATGCAAATTTAGCTTGTGCCAATACCATCCCCCACTTACTTGGCTTATTCCCAACTAAACATCTCAACAAATTACCCAAGCTTCTAGTCACAACCTCTGTCTTTTCATCTATCTATGGATGGAATGTAGAACTAAACTTTAGCTCAGTACCCATCTTCTTCCACAAAGTCTTCCAAAAATAACTAACAAACTTACTCTCTGTCAGAAATAATACTTCTTGGTAATCCATGCAATCTCACAATCTCTTTAAAGAAAAGTTTAGCAACATGCTCAGCATCTAATGTCTTCTTACATGGTATGAAATGAGCCATCTTAGAAAATATGCCCACTATAACAAATATGGAATCATACCCTTTCACTGTCTTAGGCAATCCAAGAACAAAATCCATACTGATGTCAGTCCAAGGTTTCTCAGGAACAATAATAGGTGTATACAAACCAGTGTTTTGACTCACCCCTTTTGCAACTTGACAAACTCCACAACTCTTTACAAATTTCTAAACATCCTTATACATTTGTGGCCAATAATACTTATCTTTCAATAAACTCAATGTCTTATCAATTCCAAAATGTCTAGCTAATCCACCACTATGCTTTTCCTTAATCAGATTCAACCTCATAGAACTTCTAGGAATACACAACTGAATACCTTTGAACAACTTACCTTCTTGAATAAAGTACTCATCATACTTATGTGATCTATTAGATTTGGTGCTCTACACGCTCTCTCCAACGCCTCAGAAAAATTAGGATTAACACCATACAACTCTTTCATTTCATCAAAACCAAGAACTTCAACCTTCATTTCAGTCAACAAGGAACATCTTCTAATCAATGCATCAGCAACTCTGTTAGTAAGTCCACTCTTATGCTTGATCATAAATGTAAAACTCTGCAATTACTCAACCCACTTCATATGTCTTTGATTCAATCTATGTTGACTTCCCAAGTATTGTAAAGCTTTATGATTAGTATACAGTACAAACTCTTTAGGAATCAAATAATGTCTCCACTTCTTCAATGCTCGGACAATAGCATAAAATTTTTGATCATACACATAATATTTCCTTTTAGCATCATTCAACTTTTCACTAAAGAAAGTAACGGGTTTACCTTCTTGACTTAATACAGCTCCTATTGCATTACCACTTGAATCACATTCAACTTGAAATACTTTTTTGAAATTAGGTAAAGCCAATAGAGATAATTCAACAACCTTTTGTTTCAAAGTCTCAAAACTCTTATCAACTCCATGTGTCCACTTGAATTCTTTTTTATCTCTCCTCATTGTCTCAGTCATATCATTACAAATAGCACTAAAATTCTTTATACACTTTCTATAAAAAAATTGGCCAAACCATGAAATGATCTTACCTCATGCACATTCTCAGGTGTAGGCTACTCCAAAATTGCTTTAACCTTCTCAAGATCCATCTTTAATCCATCAGCTGAAATCACAAATCCCAAATTCAGATTAATCAGCAACTTTTCCTCTTTCAACCTCTGCAATACTTGTCTAATATGCTCAAGATGTTCTTCCTTAGTCTTGCTGAATATCAGAATATCATCCAAATAAACAATCACAAACTTACCCAAGAATCTTTTTAGAACTTCATTCATCAACCTCATAAAAGTACTAGGTGCATTAGTCAAACCAAAAGGCATAACCAACCATTCATACAAACCATCTTTTGTCTTGAAAAAAGTCTTCCATTCATCACCTTCTCTGATTCTAATCTGATGATAGCTACACTTCAAATCAATCTTGGTAAAATACTTTTCTCCACTTGAACAATCCATTATGTCATCCATCCTTGGCATAGGAAACCTATATTTCACTATTATCTTGTTAATAGCTTTGGAATCAGTACACATTTTGCATTCTCGATCCTTTTTAGGTGCTAATACAACAGGTATATCACATGGACTCAAGCTTTCTCTGATCAAACCTTTGTGCAACAACTCATGCACTTGTCTGTTAAGTTCTTCATTCTCTATAGGTGTCAATCTATATGGTGCTTTGTTTGGCAAACTAGCTCTAGGAATCAGATCCATGCAATGACTTATACTTCTTACTAGAGGTAAACCATCAGGAATATCATCAACAATTCTGTAATTTCTACTGGTACTCGGCTATCACTATCTGTTGTCACTTAGTCGTTGCTAGCTTTTGCTGCTCGATCATTACTACCAACACTTAGTCCTCTAGGAACTATAGTAGAACAAACTTTATTCTTCTTTACTTCCTTTTCAAATTGTTTCCCATTAACCATGTAAACTTTTATTGTAGCGCAACTAACCTCATCTGGACTTTCAATCAAAGGCAACAATATTTGCTTCTTCCCATTCATCCAAAGAGTATATTGATTCAATCTTCCATCATGCACGACATACCTATCATATTGTCAAGGTCTACCGAACAAAATATGACAATAATTCATAGGCACAATATCACACAAAACTTCATCAAAGTAATGTCCAATCTTGAACTTCACAAGGCATTGCTCACTTACCAATATCTTATGCTCATCTTTGATCCATGAAACACAATAAGGTTTGAGATGTTTCAGCCTCTACAACTACAACTTGGCAACCAGCTCTTCTAATGCCAGATTTGTAGAACTTCCATTGTTAATGATCACTTTGCAACATTTTTCAGCCATCTTACATCTTGTCTTGAAAAGACTTCTCCTTAAAACAGGTTCCTCATCACTTCCTTTATTACATAAGGTTCTTCTCACCATCAAATTTCCTCCAGCCTCAGGTCCACTTGGTGAACCCTCATCATCTCCTTGAATTACAACATTTCTATTACCTTGCCCACTTTCAGAGGATCTACATTCAAAAGATCTATGTCCCTCTTTACCACAACTGAAACAATTACCATGAAATCCACCTCTAGAATAAGAATTACCTCTTCCTCGGTAAGAATTACCACTTTTCCATTCGGTCTTTCCTTTGTCATCATTCTTCCATTCAAATTTTCCTTTATCTTGCACAAAACCTTTAGATCTACCACCTTCACCATAAGATCTACCTCTGCCTCTCTAGAATCTACCACCTCTACTTCTTTGTCTTTGTTCATGCTTCTTTGTCAAGATCTTCTTAGCTTTCAATGCATATTGATATGCTTCTTCTACACTTTCCAACTTCACAAAACTTATTCCATCTTGAATTCCAGATCTCAATCCATTTATGTACCTTGCAATTTTCTCAACATCATCATCCACATGTCCAAATCTGATGTCCAATCTATAGAATTCTTCAGTATACTCTTTCATAGTCATGTCCTTTTGTTTCAAATTTTGCATCTTTCTCAACAAGCTAACTTGGTAATCAACAAAGAGGAATTTGTTCTTTACCTTGTTCACCATCTTTGGCCAAGTTCTGATCTCCTCCTTTCCTCTCTTTTGTCTATCAGTTTGCAAGTGCTCCCACCATAATGATGCATGACCTTTCAAACTAGTGACTGCAATCTTCACCATTCTATCATCAAGAGTGTTTTCATACTCAAAGAACTTCTCCATATCAGAGATCCAATCCAACACATCATTGGTATCCAATTTTCCATCATAAGGAACAACTTCTATAGCAGGCTTTGAATTTTCCCTAGACAACACTCACAACAATCTTTCCTCATCTTGATCTTCTTCAAGTTTTTGATTATGGTTTGGTGTTGCTGCTTCATCATCACTCACATCATCAAGATGTGCTCCTCTCCTCTAGGTTGTCTCCACAACATCTAATCTGGTTTCAATTTGTCTCAATTGATCCAATATAGCGTTATCAAAACTATTCTCTCTACCATGAACCATCTTTACAAATCAGGTTCCTACAAGATCATAACCCTCTGCAAGTTATAGGTCAAATCGATAAATTTGCCACCCTACAACCAAATCCAAATTAGGTTTCTACATGATCCAATCTCCAAAAGGACAAACCTCAAGCTCTAATACCAACTGACACAAGCAAAGGGATGAATAACTAGGGCCAAAGGCTCACCCAACTATCCAAACCACCCTACAAGAGTTAACACAATGAAAGCAAATGCAAGGAACAACAACCAAAGGAGGAAGAAGAGAGAAATACTTTTATTGATTCATCAAAACATCTTCATACATGCCCAGCTGTAAGGCCTTCTGGGTTATGACAAGTTACAAATACATTCACATTCAAAGATCCAACTACAAATTCGCACTTTCAGTTTTGCTCTCTAGAATTCCTCTTCCCAAAAACTTGCCTAACTCTAAGCCTAAATACTCTATATATACTTGCCAAAATGACTTATAAATTATTTTAGAATGTTACATAAGAGGAAGGCCGACTTAAAAATGGTATGGACACATCCCAAGAAAAGTTCTTAACATAAATGTTGCGATCGAAATAAATCTCTCAAGTTGGCTCACATAAATCATGTCACAATGCTGACACTCGGCATACACTAGGTAACTCGACACATGAAGAGTCACTCAACATACATTGGGTAACTTGACACATGAAGTGAAGAGTCACTCGTCATACACTGGGTAACTTGAGACATGAAGGAATTGCTACAATAACTTGGCACATGAAGGAATTGCTAGGCACATGAAGGAATTGCTACAATAATTAGGCACATAAATGAATTGCTATAGTAACTTGACATATGAATGAATTGCTAGGTACATGAAGGAATTGCTACAGTAACTCAGTACATGAAGGAATTTCTACAGTAACTAGACACATGAAGGAATTGCTAGGCACACAAAGGAATTGCTAGACACATAAAGGAATTGCTAGGCACCAACTTATAGAATGAACAAAAATGAGCAGGATAACAAGGCAACCCAGGATGCACCTACATCAAAATTAGTTACAACATGCCAGCCATAAAATGTTAATAAATAGTCCCAATATTTATTTTTTGTATGTACAGTACTTCCCTAATCAGTTACCACAATCTAACACTGTCATCGGTATTTAGAATGCATATTGAAGAATCAAGGTACTGATACATTTTAACAGGTGTTTAAGGATAAATCTCTTTTAACAGAGTGGTCTTGACAGGCCTATGTAAATCTCCTAACAGAGTGCTCACTTAATTATGTAGTTAAAGTCTTTTAATCAAGATAGATTGAAAATGTCTCATAGGCTCTTAAAATGGCATACCCCTCACAAGGTAGATCATCATAATTGATCAAACTTTGTAGCCCTGACAACACACTTTATTGCTATAGTAGTGAAGATTTTTTGGGCATCATCCCCACCATAGTTTTACCTTCACCTTGGAGGGTTTATGTGTTACCAAATCTTTGTGTCATGTGTTAATTTAGTGCTTACATGTTTTACTCATGTTATTAGATGTTAGATCTAATATTATATGTTAAAGTTAAAGGTTAAGGAAGAAATGTGTGTGGTGAATTAAGTGTGGATGTGGTTTAAGTTTGGAGTGGTAAATTTTTTATAGATCCCAATTCACCCCTCCCCCCCCCCGCCCCTCAGCATCTTACTTTCCCTATTAGATTTCCAACAATATACATACATACATACATACATACATATATACATACATACATACATACATTATGTATGTATTTATGTATGTATGTATGTACACACACACATTTAGGCCTTCATTGCTAAGCCTAAAGTTTGGATAGCTGAAATTCATACAAAAAATTTGCAATAATTGCACTAATACATATGATATTGTAATGAAACCCATCTTTTAGGATAATATATATAAGTTGAACCTCCACATATGAAATTAGAACAATCTAAGCTCGTAAGACCAACTTACTAAAATTAGTAACTTTCCACAAATAGAAACCCTACACTAGAATAACTTTGATTGAAAACACAAAGTTGAAAATAAAAATATTTTTGGGTGATGCAAGATTACCCTTACACCTAGGATGCTCCTACATTAGATGCCTGGGGCAATTTGAGAAGTGACCTTGTCACTCAAGTCATTAGAAGAAAACCAAGACAGTCAACCTCCTCCATTGCCAGCCATGATGAATCCTCCACTAGCCTCCCTTTCCATTTGACCAGATACTTTTCATATGTTCTATTCCTTGTACTTCTTCCAACACAAATGTCCAACATCTCCTCAATCTCTTTTGTAGCTGAAGTAGTTGTTGGAATACTCCATTGTGCTTCTGCAACTTCATCTCAACATCACCTCCTTCATAATATTATGTCAAATTTGAAATGTTAAATATTGATGAAATATTTAGCTTAGCATGCAACTCTACTTCATAGGCATTTCCAAAATCATGCCTTTCTAGTATTTTGCACGGTCCAAACTTCTCCACCTTCAACTTATTATATGGACCTAGAGGAAATCTCTCCTTCCTCAAATGAACCATGACTTCATCTCCGATATTAAATTCCTCATACCTCTTTTTCTCATCTTCGTTAGCCTTCTACTATGTATTCATCCTTGTAATGGGCATCCTCACCTCCTTGTGGATGTTCTTCAAATGTTCTACAATATTCTTAGCTTCAACACTACTTATCTCTCCTTCATCCAAATGCCTCAATTGAGAAGCATTTATGGGACTGCTCTTATATACAATTTGGAATGGTGATTTAGCAGTACTCTTATTGATATAATTATTGTATACAAACTCTCCTTGTGTTAAAATCAGATCCTAACCCTTTGGCTTATCTTCAACCAAACATCTCAACACATTCCCCAAACTTTGATTCACAACTTATGTTTTTTCATAAATCTATGGATAGTGTGATGTGAACTTCAAATCTTCCTTCAACTTCTTTGATATTGTACACTAGAAATACCCAAAAAACTTGGTGTCCTAATAAAAAACTATACTCTTTAGAAGACCATGTAGTCTCACCACTTCTCTGAAAAACAACTCTACCACATGAACAACATCACTAGTCTTCTTACAGGGAATGAAATATGCAAATTTTGAAAACCTATCAACCACCACAAATATTGAATCACGTCTTTGTTGAGTCCTTAGTAAACCAAGAACAAAATCTATGCCGAAATCCTCCTATGACTTCTCTGGGATAGGTAATGGTTGATACAACCCTGTATTGTAGTTCATTCTTTTTGTCATCTGACATATTCTACAACTTTATACAAACTTCTTGACATCTTGCTACAACCATGGCTAGTAATAATTCTCAACAACCAAATCAATGGTTTTATCTTTACCAAAATGTCTATCCAATCCTCCACTATGCTTCTCCTTGGTGAGATTATCTCTCATAGAACTTTTTGGAATGCACATCTGACTTCCTTTAAACAACATTCCATCTTGGATTGTGAAATCTAGCCACTTCCTATTGTCAAGTGTAATACATTTTCTACAAGCTTTCCAAACTTCACCAAAATCAAGATCCTTCAGATACAAATTCTTGAGTTACTTAAACCCGACCACCTCAAATTACATCTCTATCAGCAAAAGTTGTCTTCTACTAAGAGAATCTGTAACTCTGTTAGACTTCTCACTCCTGTGTTTCAAAAGAATTGTATAACTCCACCCAAACTCAACCCATTTCAAATGCCTTTGCTTCAACTTTCCTTGACTATTCAAATATTGCAAAGCTTGATGATCGGTATATAAAACAAACTCCTTAGGAAGAAAATAATGTCTTTACTTCTTTAATGCCCAAACTATAGCATAAAATTCCTGATCATAAACAAAATACTTTATTTTGGCATCATTCAACTTGTCATTGAAATAAGCAACAAATCTACCTTCTAGGCTCAAAATAACTCATATTGTAGTACCACTAGAATCACATTCTACTTGAACCACCTTGTTAACATTTAAATGTGCTAAAACAAGCTATTCTATAACTTTCTATTTTAACAAATTGAATCTCTTATCTTCTCCTACTGTCCACTTAAATTCTTTCATGTCCCCTCTCATTGTTTTAGTTAAGGGTCCTCAAATAATGATAAAACCTCTGATATTTTTTTAATAAAAAGTATCTACTCCATGAAAATATCTTACCTCTTTTGCACTCCTTAGAGTAGTCCACTCAAGGATAACCTTCACTTTCTCAAGGTTCATTTTTTGACCTTCTACTAAAACTACAAATCCTAGGTACACCAACTTCTTCTTCACAAAACTACACTTCATCAGATTCATCAACAACTTTCCTTCCCTCAACTTCTCAAACACCCTATGAATATGCATTATATGATCCTCCAACGTCTTACTAAAGATCAAAATATCATCTAGGTAAATAGTGAAAAAATTACCCAGAAACTCCTTTAATAACTCATTCATGAGCCCCATGAAAGTGCTTGGTGCATTAGTTAGCCCAAAAGGCATGAATAACCACTCGTACAATCCTTCCCTTGTCTTGATGGCACTTTTCCACTCAACTACTTCTCTCACTTGAATCTAATGGTACCCAGTCTTCAGATATATCTTTGTGGGATACACAAATCTGCTCAAACAATCCATGATATCATCCATCCACGGTAATGAAAATTTGCACTTGATTGTGATCTTGTTGACAGCCTAAGAATTTGTACACATCCTCCTTTTTCCATTCTTCTTTGGTGCTAATACTATTGGTACAACACATGAACTCAAACTCTCTCGAATCAACCCCTTCTACAACAATTCATGCACTCGTCTGTTCAACTCTTTATTTTTTTTTGCTGTCATTTTATGCATTGCCTTGTTTGAAAAATTGGCTCCTGTAATCAACTACATCTGGTGAGTGATCTTCTTTAGTGGTGGCAATCCATCTAGTACATTATCAAATACAATATCTATCAAATAAAATATCTAGAAGCTCTTCCAACAAATCAACAACTTCTACAGATAAGTTCTCTTCTACTTCTTCTTTACCATCTTTTGTAATTATAGAAAAACACATATGCTCATGCCTCATACCCTCTAGGAACTTCTTTCCATCAAAAAAATATACTCTAGCAGCACTATGTACCATTTCATATGTATCCTTCAATGACTCAGGCTTATGTTTCACTCCACCCTTTGTCAAAATGTAGGTGTTTGTACGACCATCATGTACAAGATGCCTATCAAACTGTCACGACCTACCCAAAAACATATGACATATGTCCATATGTATGATATCACATAATATCTCATCTTGGTAGCTTCCAACCTTGAACTTCACTGGGCACCACTAATTGCCCGTGAGCTTGTGGTCATCGTGCACCCAGGCAATATGGTATGGACACGAGTGTTCTGCCTCATGAGCTTTAACTTCATGACCATCTTTTCTAACACCATATTGTCAGTACTTCAACCATAAATGATCACATGCCAATACTTATATTTACATTTTCACCTTGTGTGAAACAAGCTCCTCTTTTGATCAAGTTCATTCTCACCGCTAAACACGACTCTTTTGTTAACTAAGACTTCTTCACTTTCTGAATCTTTAAAATGTGATGATTTGGCATCTTCATCAACATGTGTAACTCTAGCCTGACCTTTAGTTCTCCTATTTTTCCTTCCTTGACAATGGAGACATTCAAAGGCCCCATGTCCTTCTCCATAGTAGAAATAGGTTCCACAAAAACCTCATTTTCCAGATCCCTGCCCTATTCCTCTTCGTCTCTTATCTCTATTATTATGATCATGGAAACAATTAGAATTCTTTCCCCTCTAGTTCTGACTACTACTGCTAGCCCCATCCTTCTTCCTCTGATTTTCATTTTAGCCTTCATAAGACTGTCTGCTAAATCTTCCACCATGACCTCTACCACTTTTCTTGTTATCAAACTTCTTGTTCAACTTTTCCTCAACTCTTAGGGAAAACTATATGCCTCTTCAATATTGTTGGTTGGTACCAAACTCAGTTCCTCCTAAATGCTTGGCCTCAACCAATTAAGATCACATGTAACTCTGTCCTTGTTAGCTTCCGCATGGCCAATTCTAATGAGAAATCGATAGAACTCTTATGTATACTCTTGAATAGATCTTCTCACTTTCTTTAACCCTTGCATTTTCTTCACCAGATCAAGCTCATAATCCACAAGAATGAAATGTCTCTTCAATTTAGCTATCATCTAATCTCATCTTGTAATTTTTTCCTTCCTTATTCTATTTTACTCCAATTGAATCTCCTGCCACTAGATCTTTGCATAACCCTTTAGTTTGGCCTTCACAAACTTGACCCTATCAGGATCCTTAATATCTTCACACTCAAAATCTTCTTCTAATTCATTTATCCACTCGATTAATTTCTTTGGGTTAATATTGCCTGAAAAAGTGGGAATCTCAAACTTAGGTCTTTTTCCAATCTTAGAAATGTCCCTAAAAAGCCTTTCTTCTTATGGGTTTAGAACTTCATCTTCTCCTTTTTTATCAACATTTTCTTCTTCTTTTAATATTCACTTTCATCTCTTATGACAAGGTTCATTCCTCTCTGCATTTGTTCTTGTAATGTTTGAAGTTATCTTTGGAGGGCTCTAAAACCCTCAAGTGTAACACCTTCGACTCTTTCACCACGTTCCCTTCTTGGAGGCATTTTTGCATTTTTGCTAAAACCCTAGTACAAATCACCTCACATTCCTCTCTACATTTGTTCTTGTAATGCTTGAAGTTATCTCTGGAGGGCTCTAAAATCCTCAGGTGTAACACCTTCGACTCTTCCACCACGTTCCCTTCCTGGAGGCTTTTTTGCACTTTTTCTAAAACTCTACTGCAAATTGCCTCATAGTTGATGATCTATTTACACACTTAGGAACTCTTGCTCTAATAGTACTGACGAAGGATGACTTGATTTCACTTGATGAAGGGTATTTCCCTGGATACCACACAAATACACAAAAAGAAGAAGAGAAACAATAACAAATTGAGAGAACAAAATATGGGTTTCTTATTATCTCCACAAGTGTGGAATTGCAGAATTCATAATTACAACATGAAAACCCACATGGGCACCTTGCTTACAACAATTTGTAAGACAAAGTTGTGACTATCACCTAGAACTTCCCTAGACAACCTACGTGCCTTCCTTATATAAGCATTTTCCACCACCTGAGAAGGTTCTAGATATTAAACCCTAACTCTTGAGGCCAACCAACCTCATATTATATTATTTTATTACACTTTATTACATAGGATAAACTCAAGACAATTTACAAGTTACATTTTTGGATAACCCACTTCTGGAGACCATAAGTCACAAACCGTTGATTTGATTGGCTATTATAACCCCTTTTTAGAAACATCTCTTGTTGTACATTGACTAACTATGCAAGTGGCCATCAATTGAGGTTTGACCTCCTTTCAAGGCCATTTAGGCCTTCATTGTTAAGCTCAAAGTTTGGATAGCCAAATTTCATACAAAAAAATGCAATAATTGCACTAATACACAATGAAACTTCTTTGGTAGGCGAATATATCTAGTTTGAACCTCCACATATAAAAATAGAATAATTTGAGCTCGTAAGACCAACTTACTAAAATTAGCAAGCTTCCATAGATAGCAACTCTGCACTAGAATAGCCCTATTTGAAAACACAAAACTGGAAATAGAAATATTATTGGGTGATGCAAGCTTGTCCTTACACCCAGGATGCTCTTGCATCAATAAGAGACAAATACACTAAGTTTAACTTCTTGGATAAACACAGTGTTAGGTTTCAATTTGATTATCATGTCCTTGACTTGATACTTACGATGGGGAGAGACAACCCCCTTAAATACCATGACAAAACTTTGAAATTCATAGCAAAGATGAGGCAAGAGAGTAAATCTCTTGCAAAAGTGCTTCATACCTATTGACAATAATAATGTACTGATTATATTTATTAGACTCCTCATTAATAAGGAAGTAGACCTAGACCTTTTTCTTGATAAGAGAGTTACATTAAAAGTACCATGATCAAGATTATTAAGATAATGGACCTGGATCTTTGTCTCATAGGGGGTAAACAAATTTATTATTATGACCAACAATTCGAGTATTATTCTATAAAGAAGTTAGGAGCAACCTTTGACGAGAGCTTCCACTTCATTTAGGAGATGGCTCGAATGGTTCCTTCCTTCTCCTAACCACTTTCCACCCTTCCCTCATAACAACATCCCTATATGTTGAGACATCTAGGTTAGTGGTGTCTCTCTTAGAAGTATTAATGGTTGAGCTACTCAATTTTGGGACAATGACAAAATCTTTACATAACATGGGGCTATTATTATGGGTGATGGATGAATCCTTAGGTACAAGTTGGCTATGGTTTGTTGTTCATTGTGTTGAATAGAAACTTGAGGCCGATTCATTTTATTTTTCTTCATAGGGTAATCTTTGATAATACATCCTTCTTGATGGTAGTAGAAACATGCATTCGGTTTATTAAGATAAATTAAAGTATGAAAGAATTCAGAGTTAGGACCAATACGCTTGATATTTTCTAGGAATGGATTATTCAAGTCCATCTCCACACATACTCTATGGTGAACTCTCAAACTAGAAAACTTGTCAGAATTATTTTTGCACCATGTTACCTTCTCATCTAGGAAATAATTCCTCTCAAAAAGGCTTGAAAGTCAAATTTATATAAGGAAGTTCCACCCACATAGGATATCATGACTTATATGGACCTTTAGGGTGAAAATCTAAATTTCATGCCTGTAAGTAACATATTTGTCCACAGATAACCCATGATCTGCATTGGAGCACAATCTGAGCATGATCAACATTAATGAACTTGCATGAAATATAGCCCTTTCCTAACCCTCTCAAGGATTCAAATTCCCATCCCCGACTTTCCCAATTAAGTTTTATCCATTTACAAAATTCAGATTTAGGAGAAAGCCCTCTTAAGAAGAACAAAATAACTGATATATGCTGGCATTCATCAATGGAATCCATAACACCATCAGGGAGGAAGAATTCCAAGGTTTCTCCTAGGGTTTGGTAATGTTGTTCCTCCACATGTTCCTCCACATTGCATGATTCTTCTTTGCATGTCGGTCGTCACTCTTTGTAGCCATATCTGTAGCTTATTCTTGATTTGCTTGCCTGTGTCTATGAGGGTTTCTTTTGGATTTACATTAGACAACGTCCCTTCCCTGCAACGTCCCTCCCTTGCCTCGTCCTTCAACTGCATTCTTCAATTTGAAACTTAAATGACCAAGGAGAAAAGGAAAACATGGGTTTTGAAGTGATTAAGGGATCACCATAGACAATCCTTAAATTCGACAACTCCAATCGCTCAAACCACTCAAAAAAAAATCAATGTAGAGACGCCTCAAAGCCCTATTGTAGACATAGTTGAATCTACAACCAAAATCTAATGTTCGAATTGGGCTACTGCCAAAGCACCTCCCCAGAAAAAGTCAACTACTTTGAAGGAAGGTATGCAAAAATGTTGTTGCCAAAAAGAGTGCAAAACATTGCTAAATCACAAAGAAGCTGTGATTATGTTTTTGCTACAAAGAAATTGTATAAAACTCTATTAAGATTTCTTTGTAAAATGTTTCAACAACTCTCGCCTCCTCATATGAAACTATCTTTTATTCCCTCTTTGCTTTATTTCATTATTTCTTAGTAAAGAAGAGGCAATATTAAAATATTAATTATAGAAAGTACATACTAAAATGGTACACTATAACCCCCACTCTTAAATGTGTAAAACCAAAAATTAAATGCAAGAACACACTTGCAAGGACACACTTATCCCTTCAACATCTCGATCCCGTGAAAGATTTTACCTCCAAAATTGGCAAAACATTTGAACTCTTACCTCTCTTAAAACGAAATATCCCAAATGAGCGTGCCCGAAAAAATGATCCCTGTTGCCCTCAACAATAATGACGACAATATCTCTATGATGGGCGTGAAGCACCACTCGATTCTCATGCAACCCACTCACTTGGACATCTTTTGCACAGTGAATATATAACTAAGGCTGTCCTTTGTAAAATAATTAAAGTGGGTAATAGTTTATTGCAAAGATAATATTAATTAGAATTCTTTTGTGTGCCAAAAATAAATAAATAAATAAACAGAAAGTGACAGAGCATAGTATGGCAGGCAAGATACATGTACTGTGCATTCTCTCTTCTCTTCTGCTGCTGACATATATTCTTTCATTTCATTTCATCCATTCATCAAATCACTGTTAGGCTTGCCCATTATCCCATTCATACAAACGCAAGTTTAATAGCTTTTCCACGATTTCTGCTAATCTTTGGTGAGACCAGTAAATTGATTGCAGATTGTCAGAGCGGGAGACTAAAGGAGCTTTCAGGTAAATCAAATTAAAAGCTCTGCATTTTTAGTCTCTCTGGTTATGAGGATATGGTTATGCAGGCTTCAGCTTAAAATGTGTGCTGTTTCCCAGTCATGGTATCATTTGTTGATTAAATCAGTGTGCAGGACAATGAATCTTAAGTGGGTTTTGTAGCTAACATGAGCAGGATTATGTTGAGTGCCGGTTCAGAAATGCTGCACCTCTATATCCACAAATAGTTTAGACCCAGATTATAATAAGGACTAATTTAACATGTTGTGTGAAATCAAAACATTTTTCCTGGGATATATTTAATATCCATAGCTTTCATAATAATCTAGGACAAGTAATGTTATTGTAGTTTTGATGCCGACGATAGTATTCCAAGTAAAATGCAAACTCCGTAGTTTGTTATACAGGTAAGAGCCTGTAATGTTACTTCAGATCGGTTACTGGACTCATTTTGACGAAGATATGACCAACTTGTATCTGGGTTGTGGAAATTTTTATTTATATCTATCCTGGTAGACTGCTTTGAAACCTTTTTCGAGTGCTTAGCTTAGCTCTGCACACACTCGCACATCTTACATCAAACTAGGGTATAATAGCTACATGCCTACAGTGATCATGCGTGTTAGGATTTGACCTGAACACCAGACCAGCTCCAGTGGACTATATCGGGGTTTTCAAAGTACCCTCGAATAAATTTTGTTTCCCAGTGGTTGAAACTTAAGTGAACCTTTTCCCCATGCGTGTAGCGAGTGAGACTTGAAGGCCTTGGAACTTAGGGAGACCACAATCTCTCCTCATAAAGGATCTTTGAATATTTGAAAGTTCCTTAATCTCTCAATGTAACAAGTAAAATTGTCATCGGGGATAAATCTAACATTAAGTAAAAAGATTTACGGCCATGATGGCCCTGGTTTGATCCCTGGCAGGTGCATAGATGCAGCGTTGCGTGTACAATTGGGTTTAGGAATCCAATTGTACAAAAAGTTATTTATATATATAAAATAAGACGATCTTATTAGTTCAGAAGAGTGAGGTGATCCAAACGGGATACAGGAAAAAAATTGAGTGTGGAAGCAATTCAGTAACTACTACGTTATCAACTTTTATCAATTTGGAGAATTTGGAGTTGGCCAGACTCCAAACACGGAATGTGTCCTTTTTGATAGTTTCCATTTTCAGAGAAAGTCACGGTCATCTCTCACTCGTATGGATTTGGCGTATGCCTTTGCTTTACCTGCCTATGTATGGGTCACTATACAGCTCTTAAAATAATAAAATGTAACTTCAATTGTTTTCTTTAGCTCATGTCTTACTGTATTAAACATGTGGAATATTCTCATAACATTGTGAACAGTTGTTGCTACTGTAAAGAGAAGGAAGCATTTCCTCTGCAATCAAATTAATAGCGGAAAGTTGTTTGCTTCATGTTAAACTCTCAAAAGATTGAATGCATTTATAGGATCTTGTAAAACACTTCTTCTCTGTAGTGGTCTTTGGATTTAAACTATGTTTTGACGGTTTGTTTTCTATTATAGTAGGGTGTGATAACGTATAATGGGTGTGACATCCAATGTACATGGTTATAAGAAACAATAACATCAGATTATGGTAATGGTACACAAAACAGAAGTATAAAAATAAGCACGTGTAAAGAAATATTCCTAGATGAAGTTTATTTACATCATTAAGTGGGCATTAACAATGGGTAGAGTCTTGTTCACTAGAAGCTTTTCCAAAAAATCCTCACCACGATTAAATTCAAGCTCATCATGAGTGAAGGTGGATGTAGTCAGACATGTCCTTACAATCATTGGACGAGGTTCACCCTGTTTGTGACCCTTTAAAAAGCTGTCATGCCAACTTAAATTTAGAATTTTTTAGTGGATTTGAGTTCTAAACCCTTGGGCATTTATTATGCACACTAGTCAATGCATGCTGCTTGTAGTAGTCCAAGGAAGAAAATAATGAACAATGTCTTAGCTGTCTTCGGATTTTGCAACTTTGATTTGTGGTTTAGAGACTGTTCGTTTTTGTCAGTTTTTGTATATGCTGTGGTAAAATTGCTCAAAAGCTAGCGCGTGGTATTTTTTTGAAGGTTACTGGTATATGATGCAGGCAGGAAGTTACTAGTAAACCCCCATAACTTTGTATAGCTTTTTGAAGAACTACCATAATCATGAATATCTTATGTTTACATTTATTAACATCAGATTAAGATTGTGTTGTTTGTTGCGTGGGTGGAAGCGTTTATTGTTAATATCATCTTATTGTTATATTTTCCTGGTAAAAACCATTGTTTGCTTGCATATTTGGTTTGTTTTTGCAGCTTCTGATTTGATTTTTAAAGAGATGATTTTTTCTATGGTGTTGATTTTAGATATTTTACATTGTTGAGTATTTAGCTACATATTGCTAGTTTAAACACCTTTTAACTGTTTCAGGTTTGGAATTGTTGATGGTGATTTGATGCAAAATTGTATTCTTCTCTTTCTAACACCTTTCTGTATGTTGTTTGTAATTGAGAAATTGAGGTGGAGGTGGGGGCATCGGTGAGGTGTGGGTGAGTGAGAATGAATAGATTGAAGTTTTCATGATATATTTTGAAGGAGTTAACACATATATTTTGATTTGGATGTGATTTTTTGACTTTTTATACATGGCGAAAGAAGTACTGTGAGAAATAGAAGGCAGAATTATCATGAAAATAGCTTGTGATTTTATGGGTCAGTGCAGTTTATAGCCCACTCTTCCTACCTTAACTTTCTTAAATTAACCATTGGTTGTTTAAAAAACTAATATGTTTGGTGTTATCTTTTAACACACTTATAACAAGAAAACTTGTGTAACCACCATAAATCCCCAAGACAAAATCATTTGGATAAAAACATCGAAATATTTAGTTTCGGGTCATGGATCTGTGATTACTCTCAGTGATGTCTGTACTAAAGATTTATCCTTTGCCAATACAGTGGTGAACACCTTTTCATATCAAAGACTAATATAATTTAGAGGTGTATTGCAAATAATTGTCATTGAATCTAGTCAATAATGTGATCGAAAAAGGTTGAATAGGAGCTCATTGCCATAAATGCAACTAACAATGCTATTGTATTAAAAGCCTTCTTGCAGACTTAATTTTTGAAAGGCTTCTCCATTGGGCCTCTTTTTAGAGAAATCGAAACATTGTTTTCTTCAGAAGATGGTGGCATTGGATTAAAAGTTGTGGATTAGCTGGTTGTGATAAGCCAGTAGGAGCTTTTTGCAAGTTTCTCCTGGCAAGAGGATGTGCAATAGACTTTGATCTGTTACTTTCCATGTTGGCATCCTCTTTTTCTTAATAAAGCCCATATTTGTTGCTTTGCAACCCTTTTTTAGTCTAGCTTGGGACAATTTTATTCTTTCACACAAAAATGAGCTCTTATGCTCTTTTCCATATTGGCTGCAATGCTAAGATAAACCCCACCATCAGGATGTCGTTGAATCATTGTTGTATGTTGCCAAAGAGGTGATGATGCATCAAATAAAAAAAAATTCTCTACATCTTGGCCAACTGAAGGAGAATTTCTAGTTATTTTATTATGTACCTAAAATAATAAATATTTAAATTTTTTTTTGGCATTGTAATCCTTGATACATAAAGAATACAAAAATATTCTATCTTACTTTAAAAAGACTTCATAAAAATTTCAATTGAAAACTCAAAAACAATGAAAGATTTACTCACCTTTGATGGCTTAATCTTTTTTGTGCAGCTATTTCTTACTTGGGTATGGATCTTACTCCTTCATAGCCCCATCTTCAGGAGAAACATGAAGTAGCCTCCAAAACCCAACAATGACAGCGCAGAGGGAAAAAAATGCAGTTCTTGGTGTTTCATGTTCGTCAAATGAGTTTCAGACCCCAAGACCATCACTTTAAGGCAAATGGAATCTTTGGAAATTGTTTTTGATTAAAAAATGTGTTTTTGCCTCCCCCAGCCAGGTACACTCAGGGTACTCCTTGGGCGGTACCATGGGCATACCTGGGGACCAATCCACATGACCGTATAAAAATAGGAGTATTAAGGACACTGTCACACAAATTTGAATTATTAAACTGAGCTTCTTTAATCCATTAAGATAAAATGAGGCCAATGCACTTCAACCTGGAGGAGAAATTGACTAAATAGGATATTCACACCCTAGGACCCTACTAACAAGGAGCCTCTTTATTGAAAAAAAAAGTTTCATTTCCTTGATCTAGAACTTATGGAAATATGTTACGTATGCTATCTTCATATAATAACACTGATAAGGAGCTTGCAAATCTCTTGTTTTATAGACCAAAAACGTAGAAAATATATCAGCAAGCCTATCTTTCTTGTCTGGGATTCATAGTGGTTGACATAAGTGACAAGAAATGTGTGACTTTATGTTGAGTTTGGAATGGAGGCTGGCTTAATAAGAGTGAAAGTTTGCCATTATATTTTGCAAGCCTGCAATTTTGTGACTGCAAAATAACTACAACAGTTGTTTCATGATAAAAAAATACTATTTTGGGATAGAAACACTGCTTTGAGAGCTATTGGAGCTTGAAGTCTTCGGTCTAGTTTTGCTCAATTTTCTCCTGAAAACCCTACTATTTTACTAACTGGAATGGCCGAAAATTGCTTTCGCATCTTGCATAGTGAACTCTAACAACATGTAACTATTATACACCATAAAGGAGCTTGAAAATCTGTTGTTTTATAGATCAAAATTTCTTGTTTAGTGCTGAGAAGGGTGTGGGGGCTGACAACTAATTAACAACACTACAACTAATAAATCTGGGAGTTCATGGTTTACCCCGCTGTCTGCAAATTGCTGCAAGCCTTCCAAAGCAAACACAGTTAAACTTTCTTGAACACTATGTCTGAATAAAATGAAATAGGGATTCTTCTTCTTTTACCTGTTAAAATGACTCTTACCCTACAGTCACATAGTGGTTATGTATGGCAGGGGAAGCAATGATGTGTGTGTGATACAGTGTACCCGCTGTAATGGACTGCCTTCTCCATGTATGTGGACATAAAAGAAACATAATGATAAAGTTAGTCTGATTAGTAAGTTTGGAGTTATAGAAACATAGTGTGGAAAGTAACTGCTACCAAACAACATCCAAATACTAGCATCATCTTTTGTTCCTTGTGAATCCCATTAGGATAGCATGTTCTCTAAGTTAGGATTCTAATCAACCTGTCAACTCTGCAACCTGTCTGTCTCGATGAACAAATAAAATTATAAAGGAGGAGGCCTTAAGACTTGGTTGTAATTGTTTTTCGTGTTGGCCTTATATTCAGCACATGATTCCATAGGTCTTAACTGCAAGTTGTAGCAATGGTCTCTGCAGTCTGACCTGTATGTCTTATTTATGGTAATTGTGTCAGACTGACATTCAGGCCTTTATGTAGCATTTGTCTGTAGATTGATCTGTGATTTAAATCCTAAAAAAAGCATTTCTGCGACTCAAGGTGTAGATATTTTGTTAACAAGGGCAACCTCTCCGCATCTTTATATTTTGTAACAATTGTTCTGTTGGCTGATTTGTATTTCTTCTTTTAGGTATTTGACCCATAGAAAAGGTGATTTTCTTGTATTCATTGTTTATGTGTCTAAGCCAACTTCTAAGTTGTTATATCATGTTTTGTCTCTATACTGCTGCATTGGCTTATATGCATTGTTATTTGTGGTCATATGTGGACCTTTAGGTTTTTATTGCAATTTTGGTGACCGCAGGCTGCTGCTAATCTATATATATATATAGATGTAGATGTATGCTGAATTTTAGGTACACATCCCTGTTATATTTTCAGCTGTACCTGTCCCAGAAACGTCTCAGAGGCTTTTGGACACCTAGGGGACTTAGACTTAGACTTAGACTTACAGAACAAATTAGACTTTGATTCTCAAAGTAACACAAATTTGGCATATGAATTCCGCTGATTCTTATATTTTAAGGTTCTATTATGTATAAGTACATGCTTTATCCATGTTTTTCATAGAAATATTTTAAATTTCTCTATATATTTTAAGTTGCCCTATTGTTATATAACTGTCCCCATTTGCCATCCCCCCCGTCCCCAAAATCGGCAATTTTTTTGGCCGTCCGGGAAACCTGTCCCGCTGTCCCCTGCTTTCCCTGTCCTGGAAACTTGGGGGAACATAGAATATTTCAATTCTTTCCATTGGCTGAACTCTATGTATAGGATTTTCAATTTTGTAGTAGTTGTTGTATATTGGGTTGATAATTTCTGTGTTCAAAATTTAAATGCACATTCTTTTGAATGACAATATTTACATGGAAGCTTCAAGAAATATCTTTACTTTCAGTTTTTGTTGTTACTTGAGAAGCATTTTAGGCTCATCTTTATTTTGCACGTAGAGTAGCCCTTTCTAGTTCCTTCATCTTTGGAAATGTGAGTAATACTTTTTCAGGTTTTTTATGGCATTCCAGGTAAATAGAGAAAAAGTGAGTTGATTTCTGGTCTTTATAATGGAGTATGGAGGAAGAGGATGAAGAGAAAAGCATGGTCATGAGTATATGGAGATGGTCTATACATAATGGAGCTTGTAAGCAAAGAGCCCCTGTAAATCTTTGTGCAGACCAATGGCAACTTCTGGTTCCTCTGACACTGGTTTGAAGAAGACAGCAGAAGAAGATATCTTAAAGAACTCATCCAGCAAAGGAAAGTTGCCAGGTACAGAAACAGGACTTTTGAAACAGTCTTTGGCTTTAGACAATTCCTGGAGAAAAGAAACAGATACTGGATATGAGAAACAATTGAAGGGAGTGGGAAGATCAACTGCATTGGGTAGCTCTCAGTTTGTTAATTCTTCTGTTTCAAAACAAGCAGCAATAGGAGGGCCTTTTTCTCAAGCATCTGAAATTCACACAGAAAAGGCACCAACTGCAAAGCAAGCATTAAGAGGTGCAGGTTCTTCTCAGGCACTGTTTGCATCAGAGGGGCTGACCTTAAAACAAGCTTTAAGAGACATTGGCCCTTCTCCGCTATCCAAAGCAGGTCCATTGGAAAAACTGACGTTGAAGCAAGCCTTAAGAGGGGTAAGCCATTTGCATCCATCTTCAACAGCTGCTTACGGACAATCATCAAGAGGAGCAGAAGAAGCAGATAGTAAAAAACAAATATTAAATGTTGTTGCTGACAGGCAATTCTCAAGAGGAGAGGAGGAAGCAAATGCTAGAAAACAAATATCCAGTGCTGCTGTTGTTTCACAAACTTTAGGTGCAGCTATTGGCAAACAGCAGTCAGATGGAGCAAGCACTTCTCAAAATTTTGCAGCTGATACTTTGGAAAGTTTAAATCGTAAAGCTAGTGGTTCCAATATGTTTGAAGGAGGTTCATTGAAAGAGAGGACATTGTTTGGCACTTCCAAACCATCGGCTTCAGGAACAGCACAATTGGCTGAAGGAACTTCTCAGCTTCCACAATGCAGTTTGTCAAGCTCATCAGAAGCTACACATAAATATAACAAATTGAAATGTGAACCTGAGAATGAATGCGTATGGGATTCTTCTTTACCTCCAAGTGGGAGCCTTAGTCCTCAAAGCAGTATCAATGGCAGTGGGATTGTTACAGGCGCAAGTAGTGTTAAAAATAGTTCCAGTGCAAATATAAGTGAATCAATTATCAATGATGATAAATTTAGTGCAGCCAACAATGGTGAAGGTACTAAGCCCAGTGGGATAGGAGACTCTATTGAAAGTGCCAAGAGTAGCGTAAGCAGAGGTAGTAATAGCAGTGGGCTCAGTGATGATAGCACTTGGAGCAACTTAACTGCTAGTGTCAATAAGCCTCACAAAGCAAATGATCCAAGATGGGAAGCCATCCTAGTTGTGAGGAAGCGAGATGGAATTTTAGGCTTGAGCCATTTCAGATTGTTGAAAAGGTTAGGGTGTGGTGATATAGGTAGTGTTTATCTTTCTGAGTTAAGTGGCACAAAGTGTTATTTTGCAATGAAGGTGATGGACAAGGCATCTCTAGCAAGTAGAAAAAAGTTGCTAAGGGCACAAACTGAAAGAGAGATCCTACAGTCATTGGATCATCCTTTTCTTCCAACATTATACACTCATTTTGAAACTGACAAGTTCTCATGTTTAGTTATGGAGTTTTGCCCGGGAGGAGATCTACATACACTTCGGCAAAGACAACCAGGGAAGCACTTTTCCGAACTTGCAGCCCGGTATGGGACTCGACACCTTTCTAGTAATGTCATACTTGAGGAATTAATAGTTTTCTGATAAAATATGATATCAACCCCTGTCTGTACTTTTGAAACATATACTTGTGACAACTTCTGTATGTCTCACTAAATCCATTTATGCATTTAAAAGGTGAAATAGACATGGTTCCATGATTTTCCTGATGCTTAGTTGTCCTTCAAAAATTTTTCACTATCCTTGAATTCTCTTGTCATTATCTTTAATGAAAAATAGATACAAGTGTAGGCTTGCAATCAGGATGTTTTCTGGCTAATGCTACCCCCTTGATGACAAAGTATGAGCTCACAATTGTCTTCAGGAGCAAAATGATGAAAACTGTATTTGTGTTGCCAAATCAATTACATGTGAAAATTGTTGTACTCTCTCATGCAATTCTATATTAAGAATAGGATGGGGTATATGATTTCTGCCTATTATTTCTCCTCCATGATAATTATTGCAGGTAAGCTACGTAAAAATATATATTTTGCCTGCCTACCCTTATATAATGGTGACTCGTTCAAATTTCATAGGGGAACTGACGAGTAAAACATTCAGCTTTGTTTGTTTAAGCTATACAAATGAGAAAACCATTTGTATTGTTTAAGGAATTGGAGTGATATTTTGTAAAACAAGTGACACTCTCAAATATAGTCATACTAATATTTTATACCTAACTGCTTAGTACGAGCAATCAGTAATAGCAGTTTAAGAATGTTTTTGCAATTCCATATTTTTGATATGGATGCCCATAGGTGGTCATGAAGTTCATCCTTCCCTGCTCTGAGTTTTGTGTCATGAAAGATCCTGGGGAAGCTTAATTGCTTCTTGGTAGGGTGCTAACAAACTTCAACAATGTTCTCGCTCATCTTGTGTTTCAGGGTTACAGGTTTCAGGAGTTCCTGTCAGGATTGTCTTCATATTTTGTACCTTCTTATTCATTGTACCTGACCTTGTGGTCCATTGTAGTATATGTTTCTTTTTGTTTAGCCTTGTTATTGACTTATGTACTCTGTCATATGTTGAAATGAAATTTCATGTTTCTGACCACGTATATTGAAGATGTGGCACTACTTTATACTTGATGATGTATATTTTTGTAAATTATGTTGATTTTGTTGGTGAATTAAACGAGCTCTTATTATTTTATAATTGGTGGTGGTCTTTACATCAAATTAGCATATCTGCTTTAGTTGTTCCTACAGAATTGAATCTTTGGATCTCCCTGTTGAACAGTATTGGGCATTTCTGTCAATCTTTGCAGAATAAATCACATTTGCAGGGTTCTAATCTCTTGCAAATCTCGTTATGAACCTCCTTGGCTAATCTATTTAACCATTTGGGGACCTTCCTTGCTTTTAGTTTTTAACTTACTAGTTGAGTGTCTTCAGTGTATTTTTTGTAAAGTTTCTGCATATTCTTTGGACTGAATATAGATATGATTCTACCTTCTCTATCTTCTACAACTAGCTGTGAGTAATTTCAGATTATTGTCTTTGATTGGATTAGAAATATGGATCAGAATTCTTTCTTTTGCTTCTGTAAATCGTATGAGGGCAGAATGACTAAGGAGCAGACGTGTATTTATCTTTTGTGTGTCCTTAGACTTCATTCTTACCCTCTATAAGTATAGGGATTAAGACATGTCCTTTCTAAGGACATGTCTCTTCCAGCAAATCATTTACTTAACCTCCAAAATCGACGATCAACTAGGATTAATTAAATATTAATTATCAACCAAACAATGGTGTTAGACTAACATTAAACTAAACCTCCAAGGATAGGCGCCGATCTTGTAAAGGAAATAAAGCAAAGATTTAACCTTTACTTATCATGCAATCTCAGATTGAACTGATCTGTTCTCAGACCAGTATGCATTAACAAGTTACATAATTAACACTCCCTTTTAACTTGATAATCATACTGAGAGATATCATATCTAGCAACATCAATGAAGATGAACAAGCAAGATTTGTTACTCTTAGCTATTTGAAGCTCAGCATGTGGTATCATAGAACACATGATACAATGTTATATTATTAAATCTGTAGTATGACAAATCACCATTACTAGTGATAATCTCAAATCGAACTGATCTGTTCTCAGACCAGTATGCATTAACAAGTTACATAATTAACACTCCCTCTTAACTTGATAATCATACTGAGAGATATCATATCTAGCAACATCAATGAAGATGAACAAGCAAGATTTGTTACTCTTATCTACCTGAAGCTCAGCATGTGGTATCATAGAACACATGATACAATGTTATATTACTAAATCTATAGTATGACAAATCACTATTACTAGTGATACTAGTATTGCAAAGAATACAATGTACAGGATAAATCTGAAGAGTAATATAATTTTTTCATTTATCGAAGTTGTGACTCATAGATATTGGTATTTTTATATCACAACATGATCCTGAGTTTAAGACCTACCAGAATACAGGATAAACTTGGAGAATAATAAAATTCTTCCTTTATCCAAATTGTGACTCATAGCAATGTCTACATCACAATATGATCTTAAACTCATCTAGATCTTATAGTAGAACTCTATTGTTTAGCTCATTATCTAAGAGATCGTCATCTTTCATAATGTCTTTTATACAAGTGTTCATTATCTTAGAGATCGTCACCTCTTAAATAATGAATACAAATGGTGGAGCCCATAACAGTCAATAGCTTGACAAAATAAAAGTATTTTATCAATAATTTAAAGAGTACAAATGGATTACAACTCAACCATACCAAGTCTCCTCTTGAAGTGTTCTATTTTCACTCTAGATAGAGGTTTGGTGAGTATGTTTGTTGTTTGATCTACAGTGCAAATGTATTCTAATTTTATAGAATTCCTGTCTACCAAATCTCTTACATAATGGTAAGGAATTTCAATATGCTTGGATTTGTCATGAAAAATTGGATTCACTGAAAGCTCGATGGAACTTTGATTATCACAATAAATAATTGTAGGATTCATGGTTTGCTCAAATAATCCCACAAGTAACTTCCTTAGCCAAACTGCTTCTCGAGAGGCCATCGTTGCTGCAATGTATTTGGCTTCTATGGAGCTTTGAGCTGCTGAAGACTGCTTTTTGCATATCCAAGATATCATCACTAATCCTAAACTGAAACAACATCCTAAAGTACTTTTTCTGTTTTTAACACTTCCACCCCAATTTGAATCAGCGAATCCATGCAAGTCTAAGCCAACTTTCTTATATTTGAGTCCAAAATTAAGAGTGCCTTGTAAGTATCTCATAATGTGTTTAATTGCAACTAGGTGAATCTCCTTTGGTTCACACATAAACTGGCTTAGGACATTAACAACATAGCAAATATCTGGTCTTGTATTTACCAAATACATAAGGGACCCAATCATTTGTCTGTAGAGAGTAGAATCTATGGAAGGTGATTCTGCTGTTGCTTCTTTAAATTTATGCAAATTAGTCTCCATTGGAGAAGACATAGACTTGCAATTCCACATTCCAAATCTCTTCAAAATATTTGATGTAAACTTCCCCTGATTAAGTATGATACTGTTAGAATTTTGTCGTACTTCCAAGCCTAAGAAGTAATGAAAGAGTCCCAAATCTTTCATCTCGAATTCTCTAGTTAGATCTTGTTGGAAATATTCAAGATATGATATGTTACTGAGAGGGGAGGGGTGAATCAATAATATCAAAACTTTAAACAATTCAACACTTTAACCATATATGCTATTCACCATTTATTCTTCTAATCTACTGCATATATGAGAAATTAAACATCCATAACACATATACACAGAGATTTGGTAACCCAGAAACCTTCCAAATAGAAAGTAAAACTGCGGTGGGGATGATACCCACAAAACTTCGTTACTGTAGTATGAAGTTGGCCTATTAAGGCTTACATTGACCACTTCTGGTGATCTGCCCTATTAGGAGCACAAAGCACTGCTAGGTCCACTTTGTTAGAGGATTTACAAACATACACTGAAGTATGCACTCTGTTAGGAGATTTATACAAAGACTGTTAAGTCTACCCTGTTAAAGGATTTACAAAACTGATTCACCTGTTAGGATGAAATAGTGGATCTACTTACAAACTTGATTTGCTGATTAGATCTTTGAAGTATAGATCACCTCTTGTGATTGATGAATCTTTACTGCTCCTTGTAGACCTTGCTAAATACTCTGTACTTCTGCTGATTCGCTTTCATTCTTCTCAAAATATTACATGCCTCTCTTTTATACTTCATATTTATATATTGTAAATGATATAATACATTACATATATACCATTCCGATAATTTCAATTGCAAGGTCGGCCAAAACACAAGTGAACAAAACATTACTGAGTCGGCCCAATAGTAAATAACTCGGGTTCACTGAACTGACTTGGTGACCTTTTGATACTCGGCGTCCACTGCAGTACTTGGCATCGTCATGCACTCGATAGAAGTGAAGGCTCGGTCCATACTAATCACTCGACGTAGTTCTGAACTCAGTAACCACAGGTGACTCGGTAGATGTAGTGTCACTCGGTAAAAATTGAATCTTTTGTTTACCTTGATTTCACTCGATAAAAACTACACTTCCATTACTCGGTAAACGTTACACTTCCATCACTCGGTAAATGTTACACTTCCATCACTCGGTAAACGTTACACTTCCATTACTCGTAAACACTACACTTCCATCACTCGGTAAACACTGTGAAGCTCGGTGAACATTGGAATGCTCGGTGTGAATTGCGAAGCTCGGTAAACATTGGAATGCGAATTGCGAAGCTCGGTAAACATTGGAATGCTCAGTGTGAACTGCGAAGCTCGGTTAGTGTAGAAAAGTGAGTGTTGAGCTCGGTAGCTATACTGATATAGATAAGTGTTGTCACTAATGGCAATAATAACTTAATGCCAACAGATCTTTCTTGCACTGATCTATGAGATGATTATCACCTGTTATTAGTAAATCATCGACATACAGTATCAGAATTACCATATCATCTTTATCTCTTTTATAATATAAATTTAGACTAGCTTCATTCTTGGAGAATCCTAAGCCGGTGAGATACTTATCAATTCTTTCATACCAAGCCCTAGGTGTAGAACAAGATTTAGTTTACAAAGAACATTAACAATAAGGGAAACATTCACAAACTAAAACTATATTCCCATATAAGATTAAACAAAAGAAGGTGTAAGAGAGTGCAAACTAAGAGCAAGATCACTCCAAAAGCCTCCTTGATTTTGTAGATGCATCCTTTGATGTAGATGTATGCTCAATAATATTGCTCAAGCTTCAATGAAAAATATGGATCAAAGTGGATTTGTGGATGGATTTTGCCATTATGATGGTATTTTGATAGTCCTTAAGCTCTCAAAATAGCATCATAACATTAGCACGGAAGTAGATGATTGAAATGGGTATGAGTTTGGCTTCTCAAAATGGCATGGTAACTTTACTTGATGGATTGTGATGATTTGGCTTAGGAGGGGATTCCTTAAATAGGCAAAGGGCTTGAGGGATCGATGGCTAGGATGGAAGGAAAGGAGAAAGCTTATGGAGGGCTCAAATTGAATGAGAGGAGAGCACATGGATTGTGCTTCCTTATAGCCAATCAGGGAGTGACACATGTCATGGGGTCATTGGTTAGAGCAAGAGGGGTTGAGGGGTCAACAAAGGAGGCTCAAAGCTCATAAAGACCCTCATAATGGCTTGTAAGAGCAATAAATGGGCTTGTAAGAGTCATTTATGGCTTGTAAGAGCTTTTATGGCTTGGTGGTTGGGATATTTTGAGGGGATAGAATTTAGCTTGGCTTAGGAAAGTCTTAACCTCATTTAGGATTGTGCAAATGATTAGGGGATGGGTTAGGATTAGATTAGGGATGTTAGAGATGTACAAGTGGATGGTATTGATAAGGGTGAGTGAGTTAGTGGCTAAGCTTGGTTAGTATGGGTGGATGGGGTGGATTAGGCTAAATGGAGGATTAAGGATAAGTTAGGGGCTATTAGATTTGAGGGCTTTATTTATCAAATAGACTTATTTAATAAATGAGAGTTTTGGAATTAGATAGGAGAATAGGATTTAATTGATAAATAATAGGTTTTTTGATTTATCAATTAGGACTATAGATGATTTAATAAGATTAATCAGCTAGGGGATGGCAAAGGTTAATTTAAATAGGAATTTAATTAATGATGCCTTTAGAGATAGCTAAATAGGATTACCAAAGCAGTGTAATCAAATTTAGGTGTCTACACTAGGAGCCTGTTTAAGCCCATAGAGAGTTTTCTTGAGCCTGTGAACAAAAGTGTTAGGATCATGTGTTTCAAATCCTTCAGGTTGCTCCAGATATACTTCTTCTGTAATCTTTCCATTTAGGAATGTTGTTTTTACATCCATCTGATGTACTTTCTATCCCTTTGATGCTGCAATTGCTAAGACTGCTCTTATGGAGGTATATTTGGCAACAGGAGCAAAGGTTTCTTCATAATCAATCCCTTTTTTTTGAGAAAATCCTCTGGCTACAAATCTAGCTTTATACTTTTCAATGCTATCATTAGTAGCATGCTTTATTTTAAATATCCACTTGGAAGAAACAACAAATTTTCCTTTAGGTCTTGGAACATTTCCCAAACATCATTTTTCATAATAGATTGGTATTTTTCTGTGAGAGCTTCTTTCCAAGCTGTATGTTTAATAGCATCAGAAGGATTGGTTGGTTCTATTTTGGATAAATCACTCATGTTTGTTGTATAACTAGAGAATCTTTTAAGTCTTTTGCTTGCTATGACTGTTCCGAAAGGTGCAGCAAAGTCTTGAGCTGCTTCAAATGTTTTGATGGCCCAAAGTGGTCTTTTCTTTGAATTTTCTTCAAGGTTCATATTTTGAATTTCATCTTTGATTTCTTCTAAGTTCTCCCTCTAGGACCCAGATTCACTATTTCTTTCAGAACTAGATAAAGGAGAAGGTTCATCAAAACTTATGGCTCTTTTGAATGCAAGATCTTCTTCAAAGATTACATCCCTACTAAGTTCAATACTTTTCTGTCCAAGTATGAAAATCCTATATGCCTTAGATGTTTCACTATACCCTACAAAAATACCTTTCCTCCCAGAGGGTTCTAACTTGGTTCTCTTTTCTTTTGGAACATGGAAATATACAGGACACTCAAAAATTCTAAGATGACTTACATTGGGTTTTACTTTAGTAAATACTTCTTCAAGAGTTTTGTCTTTAAGCTAGGAGTGAGGGCTTCTGTTTTCAATATATACAGCAGTACAAGAGGCTTCTGCCCAAAGATAATATTCTAGATTTTGATCAAAAATCATAGCTCTAGCAGCTTCTATAATTGTCCTATTTTTTCTTTCTACTACTTTGATTTGTTCTGGATGACAAGGAACAATGTACTCTCTCTTAATCCCTGATTCTTTACAAAACCTTTTAAACAAGTCTGAGGTATATTCTCCTTTGTTATAAGTTCCAAGGGTTTTAATTTTATGCCCTAAAAAGTTTTCAGTTAATGTTTTGAATTCCTTAAATCTCTATAGGATTTCTTCTGATTCTTTGCATTTAAAAAATTAAATCCATGTTTTCCTAGAGAAGTCATCTATGAACAAGATGTAATACCAGAATCCTCCAAGAGAAGGAACAGACATAGGTCCACATAAATCTAAATGAATTAATTCTAGTACATTATTTGTTGTTCTAGTACTATCATGAAAATGACTTCTATTGTTCTTACCTAGAGCACACCCTTTGCAAATACTTGAGTGGTCTTTATTTAATTTAGGTAATCCAGTAACCATCTTCTCCATAGTTGATAATGTTTTGAAATTTAGATACTCTAATCTTCTGTGCCATATTTCATTTATATCTATAGCTTCATGAACTAAGGCTTGAATAGATCGACTAGATTTTGTATTCAATTCATACAAATATCCTTTTCTCTGACCAATTAACTTCACTTTCTTGATGGAGGAGTTCTTTGCCCAAGTTAATACTTTGCCATCCATGAATGCAACATTATGCCCGTCATCTTTAAGTACTGTAATTGAGATTAGGTTTCTTTTAATTCCTGGTACATAGAGTACACCTTTAAGAAGAAGAGTATTTCCTGATTTTAGTTTCAAAGTACAATTTCCAATTCCTTCAATAGAGTGTGCTGAATTATCACCAATAGTAACTTCACCATTAACCTTCTTTGATAAAGAGTCTAGTGTTTCTTTGTATCCCGTTATATGTCTAGAAGACCCACTATCAATTACCCATGCTTTATTTGAAATTTTATTTGGTAGTGAGGAATATAAAACATGGTTCTTAGGATCATAAGTTTCTTCTTCCCTAATAACATTTGTACAGTTTACTTGTTGTTTGGAATTTTTAGGATAATTAGATCTGTAGTGTCCAAATTTTTCACATTTGAAACACTTTATTTTAGATAGAGCTTTCTTGGGTTTTCCATTCTTTTGATTTCCCTTTTTCTTCTTGAAATGTTTCTTCTTGCCCTTATAGGAGTTTGTATTAAGAACATGAAGTTTTTCATCTTCTATTTTCAATTTCTCTCCTTTCTTTAGTTTTCTGGATTCCTCTTGAAGACAATCGTTCTTAAGTCTATTGAAGACTGAAAGATTATCTTAGGCACTTGTTCCTTGTGCAAATGTCTCCTTGTGCAAATGTCTCCCATGAATTTGGCAATCCATCTATAGCCATTAGTCTTAATTCTGTGTCACTAATAGTGGTTCCTATATTTGATAGTTCATCTCTAATGCCGGCAACTCTTAGGAAGTAAGAATTTTTTCGATTCTCCTTTCTTTATCTGAATGTGATTTAGTTGCCTTTTTAGTGCGAGAACCCTTGTTACATTGTTTACTTCATATGCATTTCGTAATGCATTCATCATATCAAAGGCAGATTGATGTTTTGTAAGCATAGTTATGATATCATTTTTTACTCCATCAAATGATTTGAATGGCTTTTCTATTTCCTCTGCTCCAGATAGATTTATGAGGTTCAACTGATGGTTGTTTGGATGCTTTGTCAACGAATTGTCTTACATCATTCTCTTCAAGAATCATCACGATTCTGAATTTCTAGGCCTCAAAGTGTTCTTTTCCATCAAACCTATCCTCGGGTCTGATTGTGTATGCCATTGAAGCTAGAAGATAGTTGCTAGATATATATGAAGTCTGATAACTGAATTTTGCAGAGCCTAGGTTTGACTACCAGACCTCTAAAGACTAATACCATGTAAAGTTTCTGCAAATACTTTGGACTGAATATAGTTATGATTCTACCTTCTCTATCTTCTACAACTAGCTGTGAGTAACTTCCGATTATTGTCTTTGACTGGATTAGAAGTATGGATCAGAATTCTTTCTTTTGCTTCTGTAAATCATATGAGGGCAGAATGACTAAGGAGCAGACTTGTATTTATCTTTTGTGTGTCCTTAGACTTCATTCTTACCCTTTCTAAGTATAGGGATTAAGAGGCATGTCCTTTCTAAGGACATGTCTCTTCCAACAAATCATTTACTTAACCTCCAAAATTGGCGATCAACTAGGATTAATTAAATATTGATTATCAACCAAACAATGGTGTTAGATTAACATTAAACTAAACCTCCAAGGATAGGCGCCAATCTTGTAAAGAATATAAAGCAAAGATTTAACCTTTACTTATCATGCAATCTCAGATCGAACTGATCTGTTCTCAGACCAGTATGCATTAACAAGTTACAGAATTAACATTTTTTAACTTTTAAAAAACTGCTGGAAGGCTGTTTGTAGCTTTTTCTGGAACTAATGTGTTCTGAAGTTGATGCAACTGCTTTAATCTGTTCCTATGGAGTTGTATATCTGGTTTATTTCTTTCTTGAGAAGTTTTTAGACACTTCTGAGATTCTGTGCAGAATAAGTCACACGTACAGGGATTCTAATGCTTGCAAAAGGGGTTCTAAATTGCTTGTAAAAATTAGTTTGAGATCACACCATCAATCTCTTTAGCCATTTGGAGCCCGTACATGCTTTTAACTTACCAGTTAGGAATGTCTCCAGTGCATTATTTAATTGATCCATTTAAATGGATCCTGGAAGGTTGTTTATGGCTTTTTCTGTGATTAGTGTGTTCTCAAGATACCATAATGTATTAGTTTGAGTTTTGTCTAACAATATTGTATTCAATTTGGGTCTCTTCCTTACTTTTTACCTTATTTATTAGGAATGTCCACAGTGCAGTATTTGCAAGGATACACGCTTAATAGTAATGTCGAAACTCTCAGAACTTACTGAACATAATCGAAGCTTTCAAAGTTGACTGGGCTTTTGCTGTTGAGATAATTCCGTGTCAAACTTGCCTGTCATGAACTGGTTCCAGATTTTCACACAATTATAGTTTAGTATTTAGAACAGCGTTAATAAAATAATAGCACAATGGAAATGATCAATGTTGAAATATTTTCAAGTATATATGTTACTATTAAATCCAAAAAGATGATACATATCTGTTGTTTTCTGTTTGACTGTGGTTTTAGTTGGTAACAAAGTGCATAAGTCCTTAAGCAAATAGATGCAAGGAGAAAAAGATAAAGCTCATAGTTACAGTTTGTCCTAGTTAGGATTCTCCAAGGTGTACCTTGTATAATTAGTTGGACAGGCCCTGCATGCCCCTTCTCCCATTCGCATTGCCTACCTTGCTCTATCACTCCAGAAGTTCCACAATGCCAAATATCCAGGGTTATAAGTAAATAAATAGATGACCAATATAAAAGTTCAAATCCTTAATCAAACTACTTAATTTTTAATAAAAGAAAAAGTGTTGTTTTGTTTAACGACTTTTTATTTCCTCTATTAAAACTGAAGGAATACTGATTGTTTTTACATTTGCATAGAAAGTTCCATAACATTTCTTCCTCTCTAAATTAGGTGCTGCCCTCAAGAGAATGGGCCAGCTAAATTGAGATATATGAGACTGCCACAGAGTGACAGAGAAGGCCAAAACCAGAGAGGCCAAGCAAGCGAAAAGAGCATGGGATCCTCATCTTTGATGGGTGATGTTGTAATTATGTCACAAAGTCTTCTTCTCACAACCGCTGCATAATTATCTCTAATTGGTGTTTTCTGTAAGGCATAACACGTATTTTTGTTTGCATCACAAATTGACATCAGTAGTATTTGGCAGAATAAATGTGGATATTTACTACAAATATTCAGTTTCTTTTCCCATGTACCCTACTAATATCACAAAAAAATTCATTTAGTTTTAAATCCATCAATCACCCAATTTCATAATTACCTATTCTTGTCATCAATAATGTCTCAAAATTTGATTTTAAATTCCAACTAGGTTCAATAAGTATACTTTTCCAATCAAGTACAATAAAATTATACTTTTCAAACAAAGTGACCTGAAAAAACAATGTAAGCTCTATGCAACTGAGGAGACACAACAACTTTAATCCTCCTTTTTTTTCTAAAATTTCTAATAAATAATAATAATATGGTGCCAATTAATATTTTCAATCAGGATCTGACAAAGGTAGTAACTGACCAGATTTCTTACAATTTTGTTTTGACAATTCACACATTATTGCACATATTTTCAAATGTGTGCTTAAATTTTAGGCTATTAATAATTCTCATTAACTGAAAAATAGTTATTCTGAGAACCAAGATGACTATAGGGACAGGTATATCATGGCAACCAATTATGTAGATACTTCAACCAATTAAGCAGGGGTAAATCGGACACCCCAATGTGTGTATCCTAACTTTTGAGGTGCCACTTGACATAGATGAATTTTTCTTCTGAGCAAGATTTGCATTGGTACTCGTATAGATGAACAGGTTTATAACTTTTACATCAATATTGTACATAAAGGGCCAATTTATCAAACCTTAAGCTCTAATGCAATGTTGAAAGCGGCCATACCCATTCATATTGATAAATTTATTCATAAGAACATGCTATGGACAGGAACAGGAGCATGCAGAAAAGTTAGGTTCCCCTTGGTATTTGGAAAGACATACCTCTTCCACAGGAATCATCCCTCTATGCCATTTGTGGGTACAAGCATTTTTATAATGATTCCACAAGGATTGGTAACCCTACTGCCTTGTTCTTGATCCATCACTATCCTAATAAATGTATCTAAGGCCTTGATCACACTTTGATCCAGCCAGTCTATTTACTCATGGTTCCTGATTTTGTGATGTAACCAATAAACATTAACATAGCAGCAGCATTAAACAGGGAAAGAATGTTATTGCATCAAGCCAATAAAAGGGAAAAAATACTGTTTTTCTAATTAGCATAAATGCATTCTTAATTTTTTGCTATGTAAAAGCGGAGTGGGGTCTAGGGATGGCAGCTCCCTGCAGGTCAAGGAGCAGCTAGCATTGCAGAGTTTTCAGAAGTTGCTGGGGCTGCATTTTTTTATCACAATACAAATAAGGATTAAGGTGTTAGTGCCTGCCACCAAGCAAATGAAAGCCATAGGTATCTTAATGGCATGTGCCATTTTTCATAATTCTCTCATTAACCAATCTCCAAAAATTCCTTTAAAAAACAGTCATTAGGCCCTAAAGGAGTGAGAATAGAATGGATATTTTGTTGAAGAATGAGCGTGCTCAAGTGTGCCCAATCTATCCAATGTCTGCAATGTTAAAATGAGGTTTTGACGAATATTTAAAAATGGGTGTTGTTTTTGGCAAATTGGAAAGATGGTTTAGTCATGATTAATGTAAATATTCTGCTAATTCTGTGCTTTTGATCAGACTTATCAACAATCCTTATGTGGTGAATAATGAACTTCTCAAACTCTGATGTAAGGAGGAATATCAACCTTTGATCTGATCTGAAATGGAAGTATCACTGCAATATATATTTGCTGGATATTGTAGCTTGAAGGAGCAGACTGGAAATGTAATTGTGTGTTCTTCAAACTACAACAATAACCTACCTAAATATCATCACTAAAGGGCATGTCCCTCAAAGGGACATGTCCCTTCATGAATCAACATATATCTCCTCTCTAGAAATCGGCGATCTGCAAGGTAAAACATATTAATTACTAACAAACACTTTGAGGGATATGCCCCTTCATGAATCAACATATATCTCCTCTCTAGAAATCGGCGATCTGCAAGGTAAAACATATTAATTACTAACAAACACAATGTGTTAGACTAGAATGAATATTAAACAACTCTTTTAGAAATCGCCGGCTCACAAGGAAAGTATAAAACTTAATGCCAATCGTATGATATTCAAGGTGAGAGGATCAAATGTGGTCTACACATTCAGACCTGTAAGATTATCAGGTTACATACTTAACACTTCCTCTTAATTTGATAATTATATAGAGAGATATTATATCTAGCAACATCAATAGAGATGAATAAGAAAGAATTAATACTCTATATCTATCTGAATCTTCTTAGTATGTGGTATCATAGAACACATGATACAATGTCATATTACTAAACCTGTGATATGACAAATCACTACTACTAGTGATAAGATATAGGATAAATTTGAAGAATAATTTAATTTCTTCATTTATCCAAGTTTTGACTCATAGAGATTGGTACTTCTATATCACAATCATGCTCTTGAGCTTAAGATCTATCAGAAAACAGGATAAATTTGGAAAATAATAAAATTCTTCCTTTATCCAAATTTTGACTCATTGGCATAGTAATGTCAACATCACAATATGATCTTTAAACTCATCTAGATCTTACAGTAGAACTCTACTGTTTAGCACATTATCTAAGAGATCGTCATCTCTCATAATGTCTTTTATACAAGTGTTCATTATCTCAGATATCGTCACCTCTTAAATAATGAATACAAATGGTGGAGCTCATAACAATCAATAGCCTGACAAAATAAAATTATTTTATTAATAATTTAAAGAGTACAAATGGATTACAACTCAACCATACCAAGTCTCCTCTTGAAGTGTTCTATCTTCACTCTAGATAGAGGTTTGGTGAGTATGTTTGTTGTCTGATCTGCAGTGCAAATGTATTCTAATTTTATAGAATTTTTGTCTACCATATCGCTTACATAATGGTAAGGAATTTCAGTATGCTTGGATCTGTCATGAAAAATTGGATTCACTGAAAGCTTGATGGAACTCTGATTATCACAATGAATAATCGTAGGATTCATGGCTTACCCAAATAATCCCACAAGTAACTTCCTTAGCTAGACTGCTTCTCGAGAGGCCATCGCTGCTGCAATGTATTTAGCTTCTGTGGAGCTTTGAGCTATTGAAGACTGCTTTCTACATATTCAAGATATCATCGCTGATCCTAAACTGAAACATCCTAAAGTACTTTTTCTGTCTTTAACACTTCCATCCCAATCTGAATTAGTGAATCCATTTAAGTCCAAGCCAACCTTCTCGTATTTGAGTCCAAAATTAAGAGTATGTTGGAAGTATCTCATAATGTGTTTAATTGCAACTAGGTGAATCTCCTTTGGTTCACAGATAAACTAACTTAAGGCATTAACAACATAGCAAATATCCGGTCTTGTATTTACTAAATACATAAGGGACTCAATCATTTGTGTGTAGAGAGTAGAATCTATGGAAGGTGATTCTGCTGTTGCTTTCTTAATTTTATGTAGATTAGTCTCCATTGGAGAAGGCATAGGCTTGCAATTCCGCATTCCAAATCTCTTCAAAATGTCTAGTGTATACTTCCCTTGATTAAGTATGATACTGTCAGAATTCTGCTGTACTTCCATTCCTAAGAAGTAAGGAAGGAGTCCCAAATTTTTCATCTCGAATTCTCTAGTTAGATTTTTCTTGCACTGATTTATGAGATTATCATCACCTGTTATTAGTAAATCATCAACATACAGTATCAGAATTACCATATCATCTTTATCTCTTTTATAATAAAAATTTGGATCGGCTTCATTCTTGGAGAATCCTAAGCCGGTGAGATACTTATCAATTCTTTCATACTAGGCCCTGGGAGCCTATTTAAGCCCATAGAGAGCTTTTTTGAGCTTGCAAACAAAAGCGTTAAGATCATGAGTTTCAAATCCTTCAGGTTGCTCCAGATATACTTCTTCTGTAATCTTTCCATTTAGGAATGCTGTTTTTACATCCATCTGATGTACTTTCCATCCCTTCGATGCTGCAATTGCTAAGACTCCTCTTATGAAGGTATATCTGGCAATAGGAGCAAAGGTTTTTTCATAATCAATCCCTTCCTTTTGAGGAAATCCTCTGGGTACAAATCTAGCATTATACTTTTCAGTGCTACCGTCAGCAGCATGCTTTATTTTAAATATCCACTTGGAAGAAACAACAGATTTTCTTTTAGGTCTAGGAATAATTTCCCAAACATCATTTTACATAATAGATTGGTATTCTTCTATCATAGCTTCTTTCTAAGCTGTATGTTTAATAGCATCAGAAGGATTTGTTGTTTCTGTTTTGGATAAATCACTCATGTTGTATAACTAGAGAATCTTTTAGGTCTTTTGCTTTCTCTGACTGTTCCAGAAGGTGCAACAAAGTCTTGAGCTGCCTCGACTGTTTTAATGGCCCAAAGTGGTCTTTTTTTTGAATTTTGAGTTTCTTCAAGATTCAGATTTTGAATTTCATCTTCAATTTCTTCTAAGTTCTCCCTCTGGGACCCAGATTCACTATTTCTTTCAAAACTAGATAAAGGAGAAGGTTCTTCAGAACTTAGGGCTTTTTTGAAAGCAAGATCCTCAAAAATCATATCCGTACTAAGTTGAATACTTTTCTGTCCAGGTATGAAAATCCTACATGCCTTAGATGTTTCCCTATATCCTACAAAAATACCTTTCCTCCCAGAGGGTTCCAACTTGGTTCTCTTTTCTTTTGGAACATGGATATATATGGGGCACCCAAAAATCTTAAGATGACTTTTATTGGGTTTGACCTTAGTAAATACTTCTTCAGGAGTATTATCTCTAAGGTAAGAGTGAGAGCTTCTGTTTTGAATATAGATAGCAGTACAAGAGTCTTCTGCTCAAAGATAATATTCTAGATTTTGATAAAAAATCATAGCTCTAGCAGCTTCTATAATTGTTCTAGTGTTTCTTTTTGCTACCCCATTTTGTTCTTGATTATAAGGAACAATGTACTCCCTCTTAATCCCTGTTTCTTTAGAAAACCTTTTAAACAAGTCCGCGGTATATTCCCCTCTGTTATCAGTTCTAAGGGCTGAAAAAGTTTTCAGTTAATGTTTTGAATTTTTAAAATCTCTTTAGGATTTCTTCTAATTCTTTGCATTTTAAGAAGTAAATCCATGTTTTTCTAGAGAAGTCATCTATGAACAAAATATAATACTAGAATCCTCCAAGAAAAGGAACAGACATAGGTCCACAAAAATCTGAATGAATTAATTCCAAAACATTATTTGTTTTCCTAGTGCTATCATGAAATGGACTTCTAGTGTTCTTACTTAGAGCGCACCCTTTGCATATGCTTGAGTGGTCTTTATTTAGTTTAGGTAATCTAGTATCCATCTTCTCCATAGTTGATAAGGTTTTGAAATTTAGATGCCTTAATCTTCTATGCCATATTTCATTTATGTCTGCAGCTTCATGAATTAAGGCTTGAATAGTTCGACTAGATTTTGTATTCAATTCATACAAATATCATTCTCTCTGATTGGTCAACTTTGCTTTCTTGATTGAGGAGTTATTTGCCCAAGTTAATACTTTGCCATCTACGAATGCAACATTATGCCCATCATCTTCAAGCGCTATAATTGAGATTAGATTTCTTTTAATTCATGGTACGTAGAGTACACCTTTGAGAAGAAGAGTATTTCTTGATTTTAGTTTCAAGGTGCAATTTCCAATTCTTTCAACGGAATGTGCTGAATTATCACCAATGGTAACTTCACTGTTAACTTTTTTTGATAAAGAGTCTAGTGTTTCTTTGTATCTCGTTATATGTCTAGAAGATCCATTATCAATTAGCCATGCTTTACTTAAAATTTCATTTGATAGTGAGGAGTACAATACACGATTCTCAGGATCATAGGTATCTTCTTCCCTAGTAACATTTGTACAGTTTGCTTGTTTAGAATTTTCAAGACAATTAGATCTGTAGTGTCTAAATTTTTCACATTTGAAACACTATTTTAGATAGATCTTTCTTGGGTTTCCCATACTTTTGATTTCCCTTTTTCTTCTTGAAATGCTTCTTCTTTCCCTTATAGGAGTTTGTATTAAGAACATGAAGTTCTTCATCTTCTGTTTTCAGTTTCCCTCCTTTCTTTAGTTTTCTGGATTCTTCTTGTAGACAATCGTTCTTAACTCTGGTGAAGTCAGGAAGATTATCTCTGGCACTTATTCCTTGTTCAGAAGTCTTCCATGAATTTGGTAATCCATCTATGGCCATAGTGTTAATTTTGTGTCACTAACAATGGTTCCTATACTTGACAGTTCATCTCTAATTCCGACAACCCTTAGGAAGTAAGAATTCATTGATTCTCCTTTTTTTATTTGAATGTGATATTGTTGCCTTTTCAGTGCAAGAACCCTAGTTGCATTGTTGACCTCATATGCATTTCATAATGCTTTCATCATATCAAATGTAGTTTGATGTTTGTAAGCATGGGCGCAATATCATTTTTTACTCCATCTAAAATGATTTGAATGGCTTTTCTATTTCCTTTGCTCCAGATAGATTTATGAGGTTCAACTGGAGGTTGTTTGGATGCTCCATCAACAAATTGTCTTACATCATTCTCTTCAAGAATCATCATGATTATGAATTTCCAGGCATCAAAGTGTTCTTTCACATCAAACCTGTCCTCGGGTCTGATTGTGTATGCCATTTAAGATAGGAGATAGTTGCTAGATATATATGAAGTCTGATAACTGAATTTTGCAGAGCCTAGGTTCGACTACCAGAGCTTTGATACCATGTAAATATTATGCTAATTATGTGCTTTTGATCAGACTTATCAACAATCCTTATGTGGTGAATAATGAACTTCTCAAACTTTGATGTAAGGAGGAATGATCAACCTTTGATCTGATCTGAAATGGAAGTATCTCTGCAATATATATTCGCTGGATATTATTGCTTCAAGGAACAGACTGGAAATGTAATTGTGTGTTCTTCAAACTACAGCAATAACCTACCTAAATATCATCACTAAAGGGCATATCCCTCAAAGTGACATGTCCTTTCCTGAATCGGCATATATCTCCTCTCTAGAAATTGGCGATCTGCAAGGTAAAACATATTAATTACTAACACACACAATGTGTTAGATTAGTAATGAATATTAAACAACTCCTTAGAAATTGCTGGCTCACAAGGAAAGTATAAAACTTAATGCCAATCGTATGATATTCAAGGTGAGAAGATCAAGTGCGGTCTGCACATTCAGACCTGTAAGATTGTCTTGTTACATACTTAACAATTAAATGACATTTTTTGGCAATAAACTGGCATCAGTAATTGTGATGGTGATCATAGGAAAAAAAGACAGTGATCCAATTTGAATCGGATTGCCAGTATGACCACTTGGCAAGTAATGGTTGTTTCTGCTTCTATGGTTCAAAGGGTATGTGTTTCCATTTACCAACAATTTTGAAATATGACTCTTGGTTGCTTGTAAGTTATTGTTAAAATTTAGTAGCATCAGTTATGCAGAATGTCATCCACATTTACCAAATTTGCTTCTATTGCTAGTTCTGGTACAGGGTTCTAGTATGCTGTTAGGGCAATCTTTTTTTCTTGGTTATGACTGTAGGGTCGAGGAGCAAAGCCCTTGCCACCAAGTCCAAAGTAAGGCCTTTGTAACCTTGCAAACCTTCATGGTGCACACCTTGTCATAATTTTATCACTTAGTGATGAAATCGGGTGGTCTGCAATTGTTCTTAAAAATGGCATGTGAAGAATGATTTTGTGTGAAAGAGAGTTGTCTGTTCAACAACAAACATAAGAGAGTGTTTAGGATTTAAGGTCCTTTTTAGATTTTTCTTTTAAAATAATGTTCAAGTATTTAATATTTTAAAATCATTTTATGGGTGTTCTAATTGTTTTATGCCTGGAGTGTTTGGGACTTTCCTGAAGCAGACAGGGAGTGTGTTCTGCTGCCCATTCTTGGGACACTCCCATTACTGCTTCCGAGCCCAGCCAGCCCAGTTAGGTATGGAAACAGTTATTGGTTCGGAAGACCCTGGTAACTTGATTTGTTTTGTTCTACTATGTGTATGTAGTACCAATACTATGCCTTCTGTTTTCCATATCTTGTTCACACCAGTTGAGCCCACTCTGCTGATGTTCCAACTTTGTTACTACTTTTTGGTTCTATCTTGTTTAATTTTCATGCTTTTCCCTTTTGTCCATCATAACTGATTGTAAGAACACTGTAAGTTAAAACTTTATGCTTAGTTATCTTAAATTAGTAATTACTAGTCCTAGCAGTTGCATGTTTTTGTACATGCAACGATAAGCTGATAGGTCATGAGACTTTCCTATTTAGAAACTACATATTAAAAGAACTAATTAAGAATGTAAATCAAATATATAAAGAGATATTCATTGTACCAAAACATACATATATTTTCAAGATTGGATAATTTAATTTTTTTAAAGTAAAAACCTATCCATTTTAGAAAAAACCATTAGAAAATAGATTAAAAAATTAATTAACTTTCAGATAATCAATACTACATTTAATTTAGAAAAATAAAATATACATCTATTTTAGAAAAAAACATTAGTTTATAGAAACAATTGTCAAATTTATCCATTTGTGCAATTTTATAAATTATTGTATGTATTTTAATTTTTCCAGTTTTTTCAAAATTGATTGGTTCCATGAAATTTCTAATGCAACTTAGCAGTTTAATTCTAAGATTCAAGAAATTGGAGTCTCGTAGATTTTTCTGTAATACTTATATTATAAAGATTTCATTTTGATATTTTTTAAATAAGTAGAACAAATACTACAAAATATAAGCAAATGAAAGAAAAACAGAAAATTGAGGACTTTGATAAAAAAAAGAGAGAATATGTGGGAAGAAATTAGGAGTAAAATGAAGATTTTAATAAACTCAAAAAAGTAGGGATAAGAAGAGGGGAAAAAAACAGAGATGTAACTTGTTATTTCTACTTTCATAATTGCTTAATATTATTGAGAAAATATATGCACCACTGGAAAAATAATACTCACTGATAATTTTTTACTCTAAACTTTTTTAGTTTGCACCCACAAATAACCTATAGACTAAAAAAGCATAAGAAAATTCATATATTATAAAAAATTATGTATTACAAACATGCAACATTAATTGGAAATAAAAATCCTAAAACATTAATCAGTCATACCAACATGGAGAGCATAGCCTCAATAACCACACAGTTGACTACCCTCTTAAATTGGGAATCACTGTGACACAAAGTACCGAATGGTTTGATTGACAGTAAATATAAGCTCAATCACTCACTCAGAAACAAAAAGAACAAATAAATCAACTCTATCTATTGCTAAGAATACTCATGCGAAAATATTTAACGCCAAATCCCCTTTTCTCATTTTCCTAAACTACCATACTCATGTTTGAAGTATCCATTAATTCTTGAAACAGCTGGGTTACAAACTCATTCGGCTCTAGAGAATCAACCGAGGCACTTTCCAATCTTTCAACCCACAACCACTTTAAAAATGCTTAACGAAATTATTTCTTCCTCCTATAACATCCCCATTTTTTCGGGTCTAAAATAACATCTATCATACTCAAAGAATATAGTTATTACTTCGTTTCATAGGAAGATAGTTATATCATTTCATGTTCATGTGAATAAGATTTACCGTTATAATCACATAGACAAAATTTCTTAACTAAAAACTTAGAACACCATCAAATGAAATTACTACAAAAATTAAAACCACATACCTCGGAAACTGTGATTGAAATCAACTAGGGATACTTTTGCAACCACCTGGGTTAGTCCACAAATATCTCTATAACAATACCACAAAATCGACTCTATCCATTATTGTTAAACCAAAATCAAATGACAATTATCATTAAATACCATTATATAAAATTAGGGCATCACATACCACTGTATCAATTAGGGCATCATTTACCATCGGTTCATTTAGGGCTTTTGATACTGCTTTATCACTTAGGGCTTTCGCTACCACGAATTCAATTTAGGGCTTCCACGACCACGGTTTCAATTTAGGGCTTTCGTGACCATGGATTCAATTTAGGGCTTTTGATACCATTGTATCATGTAGGGTTCCAACTGTCACTCAATCAATTAGGGCTTTGGATTTCCTTATCTTCCGATTACTTAACTGTGACAGTAACTCAAAATTAGAAAATATACTTATAATCGATATGAAAAAAAATTTCACGATTCTTTAATGGTAACAATAAATTAACTCAATTTAATCTTACCTCCACATAACTAAAAATGATAATACCTGTTTTTGATAAACAATTGAATGCATAGCTTATATCTGTCTGACACAAATCCGACATCTTGAGAGAGGTGAAACATTGTTAGGGGCTTAACCACCCAACCTCGGACCACAACATATCCCCACACGATCTCTAACGAGAAAGGCCCTCCCTACCCGGAATAGGTAGGGGTCATCATGCCATCTTTTGAGCTTCTTGATAATTAACTCACTATACGACTTGGCAGTAGGAGATCACAATAACAAGAATATACATGAGCTATTAATTAGTTCATATTAAATGATAAATATTGAAATGTCATAACTGATTCTGATTCATATTATTGATGATTCCTTTCTCTCACCTCGTCACCCATCTTCTTGGCTACACAGCCGGGTGAGTCCCAGGTGATTGGAATCCTCTGAATAATTGGTTTTGTCAATTATACAAGAAGATTATATGTGTCTAGCATTTCACTCTTTGTGATTACATGATTATGCTCTTTTAAGATTTCAGAAATGATTGTTTAAACTCTACCATCCAATGACATAATGATTATGGATCCATACTAAGTTTACCCGGCAATCTCTCGCCATGATCAAGGCAAAATTTGAAGAGAATCAAATTAATAGTATCAAACAAGGTATCAACGTAAGCAATAAACGTGCAAACATATTGTGAATATTAGAAATGGCTGGGTCAACATATACTAAAGAGCTCGTTAAAATTTCAACATTACCCATCAACGTATCTTCGACTTGTATTTCATTCGGGAAAGTTTGTGATTCTACCTATTTGTGGCAGTTGGCATGATGATGGAATTCATAATACTAGTCGTTCTTTACCTTGCATTACCATGCTGCAATAAGGACCATGATAGTTGACTTCAGAAAAGCAAGGACCGATAGAAGGCGCCTCAATTGTGGAAGAGAAGAACATAATGCAGAGACGAGAGTTCAGGAACATTGCACATCGGCTTTCCTTTCGTTGATAGTGCAAATATTAACGCAAGTATGAAATCCGTTCACATACACAACACAGAATAAAAGGAAGAGTCGGGCATAAATGTAATGATCTTCATAACATTGTACTATTGTGCAATCAATATGCATAAGGATTTACAGCATGCATCTAAGCTTCCGATTCGCAAATATGAACACAAATTAAGACTGTGATACGTTGGGCCAATGGTGAATAGAACATGCGATTGAGTCATAGAATTAACTTGCTGAGCCATAAGCGTCTGAAAACATTGCTAACTTCCATCATCGGCCATAAGAACCATCGTGTACTAAACTTGCTAAGGTATAAATCTCAAAGGTAAAAGTCTCATTGTCTAAATACAGTTTATGCTTGGTTTCAAAAGAAAGAACAAAAAGGTGGCAGAGATAGAAAGAATCATGGCCAACTGGGAAAGAGAATGAATTCGACTCCTTTCTTGGTTCACATAAAAGAAGCGAGTCGTTACTTCTCATCTTCCATCGGTTTCTCAAGATGACCAATCGAATTCAAACATTAATTCGATTTGGAAAGAAGAGAAATAAAGAGGGAAAAGAAATAAGGAGTTTAAGAGAAGTTGGAAAGATTAAGACAATTCGAATTGCCAAATATGAAATCAATTAATCATGCCAAGTGTTAATCGATAAAAAGCATGGAAAGAGAGTCAGAAGATTATAGTTCGAATATTATAATTCAAACGTTAATATATTATGAACATTATTATGATCTTATATGCACAAGTAAACATCATTTATTAAATCATTAAAATATAATGATGCCAAATCATTATTATATTAGATGCATGTATATAAATATTTATTAAAATAATATGATGAAAGATATATTAAAAATCCTTTGACATATGTTTAATTAACCCAATTATTATAATTAAATTATTAAATAACTCATGCAAGTCCTGCAGATGTATTCTGGCTAGGTCTTTTACCCATTTCCTCAATGATGGTGATGCCCTGCCTAGTTCTTTTCTGACAATGCTTTCACCCCTTCGACATGCTTCCTGCAAGAAAATTCTTCGTAATTAATTTATATATTATTTAATCATAAATAATCATAACAGTTAACCTTTCATCTTAATTCCATGAATTCGTGATTAATGATCAATTAACATGTCATCTTCACTTGAAATCATAACGACAAACTATCTTACCATTTCGCCAGACTATATCAAATTAAACTGCCAACTAACCTCATGCGAACCTCAACGGCTATATTTCAAGCTAGGTCAAAAATTGGGATGTAACACCTCCCTCGACTGGCAAATTAAAATCTTCACTGACCATTTTCATATATAATGAAATACATGTTTTTGAAAAAGTAGAAAATGAAATCCCATTCACTAAGAAATATTGCCATGCAGGAGCTCTCCAGTCACGTTAGCTTGTCAACCATTCCATTTTGAATATTTCATTTATTCTCCAACTGAAGAGAATTTGCAATAGTGATCATCTTTGGGAAGGTCATATTTTAAAAAATGAAACAAAATGTCTGGTCCCTCTTTCTTTTTCTCATGTATCTTCTCCTTTATCCGATATGACCCACCTGGATGTGCCTAAATTTGAAGCCACCTTTTACATGATATTTTCCTCTACATCCGTGTATCAATACAATGTGTAAATTCTCAGATGCTTCTAAAAGAACATAAAAAATAAATTAAATTAAAATTATACAACATAATAATAAATGGGCACTAGTAAAATCTGTATCAGACCACTATGACAAACCCAATGTTTAAGACTATGCAATGCAATATAATCCGTTCCTGTACCAATTCAGAGGCTATTATACTATGGTATTTCAGGGGAAGACTTCTTTTCTCTTTTCAGATATTCATAGCAATTCCATGCAAGCCAAGTATATGTTCCCCAATCCTTGCATTTCTGTGGATGTGTGGTAAAAGAGATTGCAGTAGTTTTTGTAGTGCTCATCGCTCGAGATAAAATTTATTTCCAATCATTGCTATGGATGTTCCCATTTAAACTAGGAAACATTCATTTAACTCATCTAGGAGGACCATTTCAACTTATGATTATATGCTAGCAAAATATAGATAAGCAAACTTCGATGTTGTGGAGAGCGATATTTTGTGTTTTTCTTGGTAGGGACTGCGACATGTATGAATTGTATCATACATGCTAGATAATGGCATTATAGGAATCCTTTTCTGCTGTTTCAATGCTTTTTTTTTCATTATCAGGAATGGAACAGTAAATTCATTTCTTGCAAGTACGAGTTCTTGTCATTATTCATCTAATGATCATCTTCAACTCTTGATTAGTTGGTAGCTAAATATAGATAATCCAACCTAAGATGTTGGGGAAAGTGACATCTTGTGTTTGTCTATCTCGGTAAGGACTGTGGTGTGGGAATTGTATTGTACATGCCAGATGATGGCATTGTTGTAATCTTTTTCTGCCTTCCCATTCAAAAAGTTTCTTGTTATCAGGAACAATAAAATATATTTCTTGTAGTTTAACAGTTCTATATCTAACAGCTAAATGCCGATCTTGCAGTTTTGAAATGATTTGATGCATGCTTTATTCAATCTCTATTTAACTCTTTCAACTTATTCAAATTTTCCCTAGATGGCAATAGCCATCTCTCTGGCATGAAGTATGAAAGAGATATTGATAGTCTGTTCTTCGTTGCTGCTTCCATCATTGAGATTGTCTAAATTAAGAACTTGCTACTGTTTTCTCATGATGACCTTGATTCCTAGTCCAAATATCGACCATTTGGTTTCTCTTATGATGAATAGTCAATTAGATACCAGCTAAATTATGAGGGTGATTCTTTTGAACCCTATGTTCTGTAAAGCCTGGATATAAAATAATAAAAATTTAATAAATTATTAAATAGTCTAAATTATAAATAAAATTAATCATAATAAACAAAATAATTAAGGAGTTTTTATCAATTTTCATTTTTATCGTGTCCTTAAATATTTTTCCCTACGATCTTTTCTGATTATATCGCATTCAGGTATGCATTGAGTCCTGTCACGTTACAACAATATATGCCTAGGCATGGCCCGGAATGTTAATAGTGTAACACCAGTGCATGGTTATGTTGGGACGCCGGGACGAGTTTCTGGGATGGAGGGACAAGGGGCCTCAATTTTGTGATGGCAGGGGGACGACGGCGGGGGTGGGGTCGGGGGTGCTGTATACTCTGCATATAGGACTTTGAAATGGTAGTTATGAAGTGATGTTTCAGTATAACATACCAAATTGAAACACTTGAACATAGCAAAATTGCATCACTGACTTAAACCATTGAACATTGAAGATAGTAACAGAGTACATACCCAATAGTAATATTCAAAATTCAAATAGAAATTCAAGTACTTGTCCTAGTGACGGTGTACTTGTCCAAGTGCCCACTATGGGGATGGGTACTTCGAGGTTTTGGGGCGGGTGGCAATTCCCTGGGTGTCACTGGATTTTAAAAGGATTTGAGGTTCCCAGGAGGTACCAGGACCAGTACCATACTGGTATGGCCCATGGGTATGGGGACCTTTAGCAGTAACTGGTAAATATGGCCCTTTTTGAAATTTTAACCATTCTTGTTCAGTATTTTGATTTTTCATTTAATCGTAAAAGAAAGTGACTAAAAAAAGCCAGAAAGTTAAAAAAGTGTGTATCATTTGATTTAAATAGAACTTATAAGTTGATTTTAAGAATCTTTACTTCTTTCTATTTGGGTGGTAATCAAGGTTAGATTCTGTTGGATGTTTACTCTAGAGTCTAGAGAGGAAAAAGATCAAACATAGGTCAAAACATCATGCATGCACTTTGTATGTAACCCACCTTTTAAGGGCTAGTAATTGGTAGGGAAAGTGTTCACGATCCTTAGGTCATATATGTTCAATAAATGGATATGAACATCATATTTTTCTGGTACTTGCATTTTTAAGATTACTATCATTTTCTTTACTATTACAAATTGAAAGAACTCTTTTTTTTTTTTTGTGTAGTATTACATTTTTCTCCATATTTGCCATATTATTTTCTTTCTATTTTCTTTTTAACTTTTTTGGTATTTGAGGTCCACTATATTCAATGTTCTGAATGAAAGTTGCTACCTTGATTAATTATGGATTTTGAAGATTTCCCATGGTTTTACGAGGTTAGTTTATCATGTTGTAAGTTATAATGCCATGAAGTTTAAACGGTTCTTGAACAGATAATATTATTTTATAATAAAGAACTTAACTTTAAGTTTTTGCTTCCATGTTTTTATGGAGAGAGCCCCAAGCCTCCAACTAATATATTTGGCATCTGTTCTGTGTATGAACTTAATAGTGTTGAGACTGGACTGGGTACAGATTCGGCAAGCTGTTTTTGGCCAGACTTATGTTTGGTGCCAAAGTTTGGCAGAACACTGAAATTAAAAATATTCATACATACAAAAGATAGAATCTTTTTAATGGCTAAAAAAAATATGAAAGATTCCGAAGAATTTTTTTAATGGCTGAAAAAAAAAATGAAAAATTCCGAAGTTGATTTCTGATTCAACCAAGTATGGCAACCATTACTTTCGAGTTAACTGGAACTTGTGAGTTTTGGCAGAGTTGTAAATCTCCTGTCAAACTCATCCCATGTTGCAAGTTGGGGCTGCAGCTTGTCGAGCTTGAACTGGACTCAGATTCGCTAAACACTAAAAGTTGAAGATTGATAACTTTTCTGTTACATATGCATTCTTGCATTTGGCCCCTGGCTTAGTGCAGATGGAAGAAAAGTTGTTTGGGTTGATTGCATAAGCATGCTGAGGTTTTTTAATTAAGTCAAAAATTGATTCCCTTTAATTAATTCAAGAGAACTGTCTGTTAAGAATCAGTACCCTTGTACAAGGGATTCTATATGCATTTAGTGATAAGCTCAAAAACAGAGTAAAAAACATTGATTGCATAAATTTAAACTTCAAGAGGTTTTTTTGGGTAAAAAGCAATTGATTTGACCTAAATAATTGTCCGTTTATGTGACAGGTTCTATGCGGCAGAGGTTCTTCTTGGTTTGGAATATCTACATATGCTTGGAGTTGTTTACAGGGATCTCAAACCAGAAAATGTTTTAGTAAGGGAAGATGGACATATTATGCTTTCAGACTTTGATTTATCCTTAAGATGTGCTGTCAGTCCAACTCTAGTTAAATCATCATCTGTTGATCTTGATCCATCAAAGAGAGTTCCAGCATATTGTGTTCAACCAGCTTGCATTGAACCCTCTTGTGTTCAACCTGTTTGTATTCAACCATCTTGTGTGCAACCATCTTGTTTTGTTCCACGATTCTTCCCACAGAGATCAAAGAAGGGCCGAAAACCCAAAGTTGAAGTTGGCACTCAAGTAACTCCTCTTCCTGAGCTCATTGCAGAACCAACAAGTGCCCGCTCTATGTCATTTGTAGGAACCCATGAATATTTAGCCCCAGAAATTATCAAAGGAGAAGGTCATGGCAGTGCTGTAGATTGGTGGACCTTCGGAATATTTTTACATGAACTTATTTTTGGGAAGACACCCTTCAAAGGGTCAGGAAATCGTGCTACTCTTTTTAATGTAGTCGGACAACCTTTGAGATTTCCAGAATCACCGGTTGCAAGTTTTGCAGCCAGGGATTTAATTAGAGGTTTGCTGGTAAAAGAACCTCAACATCGCCTAGCCTTCAAGCGAGGGGCAACTGAAATCAAACAGCACCCTTTTTTTGAGGGTGTAAACTGGGCTCTCATCCGCTGCACTACTCCACCTGAAATTCCAAAACCTTTTGAGACCGAGTTGCCTGGAAAGACAGTGTCCACAGCTTCTAGCAGTGGGAAAAAGATTGTGGATTCAGATTCAAATGCTTCAGGGAACTATTTAGATTTTGATTTTTTTTAGGTTTGATGAATGCTTATGTATTGTGTTATGGAAACCAACTGTTTTCTCTTCACAGTGAGCAGTTGTTTTGCTATATTTCTATAAAATGCACATTCAGATCAAATTCCAGTGAAGCTTACCATTGTGAGAAGCATTAGCTTCGAATGGATTCTTTCTCATTGACACTCCCAAATATAAAAAATTGTATCATAGATTTCAACTGCAAAGTTATAACTATCTGAAAGGATTGAAGGGTGTAAAGCTTAAGCTTTTCAGTATCTTCCTAAATGTATTCTCTGGACTCCAATATAGAAGTATAAAGCTTGTCAAAATATTCAATGGTTGAACCGTTATTGGGTGCACAAAACCATGCTGTGTGCATCATTGTCTAATCTTTCTGGTTTGGATAGCCATGCTTGGTGCAAGGCTATAAAATGAGCTCTTATCCTTTGATATTTGTACCAAAGCAAGAAAATAAAAAATGAACTACTCATTTCACAAAGAAGATCAAGGTTTAAAAGTGGAAAATCCTTATCCAAAATTGGGAAGATGTGTTCAGAAGTATTTCAGCAGAAAAATTGGTACCGATTCCCATTTCTGATTTGTGTTGGTTTGAATATAATAAAGCTGTACACACATTTCTATAATTGGGTTTTATTTGAAAGGACAATTGTTTACAGCATGTTCCCATACTGGAGTCTACTGTATCTAGTTTTTTAAATAATGTGATCCTATGTGTACATCATTAATGCTTCAAAAGAAATTTTAAAATCCCTTCCGTGAAAAAGGGAGCTGCTAGTGTTTAGGATGGATAATTTAGCCATCGACAGAAGGAACCTGAAATTATGATAATTGCTACTGATTTTCTTGCAAATTGACTGAAAATTATGTTTCTCCATTTGATTTTTAATTTTAATTTTTTTTTCCGACTAAGCCTTCCAAGCCCATGTTTCAGGAATAAAATTTGATATCCCTAAACAAAATTAATGAGACAACCTGAAAAATTAAATTTTTTGCGAGTGTTCTAAGCAACGGCGGCGGACAAATTTCAAGGAGTTTTGTATAGACTAGTGCTGAGAGAAAAATTAACTGTTATAGATATCTTAGATATTTTATTTAGCTTAAGAATTATTTTATTTTAATTAAACATTTTCATTTATTATTTTTATGGACATTTAAATGTTTAGATAAGAATTATTTAATTTAATTTATGTTAGTTACTTTATTTTGAATTTTGGAGTTTATTTATTTAGAATGTAATTTTTCATTTTAAGTTATTATTTGGTAATACTTTTATTTTGAAGTTTGGTAAAAGTCATGGGTATTTGGTCTATTGGTGAAGTTATATGGTTTTGAATTATTTCATAAAGAATCAAATATTGGTTAGTGCAAAGCTATGACACTAGAAGGAACAAGGGTGAGATTATGTAATAATGACTTTGAAAGAATGGATAATCAATTCTTTGCTTTCATTCTAATAAGTGACTTTAATGCAAGAAGGCAAATTATTATAAGTCAAGCATTTATTAAAGGATATAAATATGGGCAAAGATTTTACATGCTCTCCTTGTAATGAATATTGCATATGGTAAAAATCTAAAATAGATATGAAATTAACTATCTTCATAAACACATAGTAAAAGTGAAAAACAATGCTAGCTACAAATGAGCTGCCTAGTAGATGTGGTTCTAAGGAATTTGTACAACATGTGGCTACAAAAGATTTTATATACTATAGAGAGCATTAGTGATATTATATGTGTCCACTTTTCATTGGTTGCATAGAAAGAGTGTAAGATGTTAGTTATTTTTTTTTTTGTTTAAAGAGGGGTAAACGCTTTGTTATTTTAACATTATGTGTACACGGCATATTTCTACAAGTAATTATTTATTTTTCCAAATTGACATTCTTATCTTGTGCTTGTTTAAGTTCTCCACCCCCTATTTGATATGCGCATATTGATAAATTGCAAACATAAACATAAAAAAGCTATTATGTATATACTATCAACGAAATGCAATGACAAAACTTCATTATTATATCCATTCATCATCCAACATTAATTTTCTTTTCAATGTGAGTTGGTTTATATAGATTTCTTCTATTTACAAATATAAATATGTTATAGAGTTAAGTTTTTGAAGTAGATGCAATCATTAATGCATGCATATTTTATAGGTTCAACTTATTAAATGGTTTTTCTAAGACACCATGACAAAAAAAAGTTCTAATGCAATCACGTGTTGTCCTTAGAACACCAATTTATATTAAAGAAACCCACATAGAAGTCAAATCAATTAGGAAGAGAAGATTGGAGCTTGGGAGTAATTGGCAAAATTTACTCAAACCAAAACACAAACCAAGTTATTCGAGTGCTAGTGTGGTACACATTTGAATTCTTGGCCATGTCTAACATACATGTCATATTAGTAGATGTGGGCATAAGACATGTGAGTTGCCGTGGAGTTCAAATGTTTTTTAAAAACCTATTGTATCTAAGACCATGTGAATGACGTGCATGTGATTGCTTGTTGATGCACTACAACACAACCATGTTACAAGTGAGTTGACTAGTAATTTTCTCCAATAGAGACTAAGCTTGTGCATTGACTTAGTATGATGTTATCCACGAGATCCTTAGTTTTAGTTGGTGCACTTGTGCATTAAGTAAGATAATGTGCCTCCATCTAGTCCTAACAGGCAACACAAACACCAAATGTTATGTGCCATAGTCAATAGTAGTTGAGACAAAGGAAATCAACACAAATAACTTCCATGTCAATTTGAGGCCCGAGAGCATCAATATTGATTTCATTTCTCTCACCTAGCACACATCTTCCTCTTCTTTTTCTTTCTTCCTTGCAACTTCTTGTTCATGTTGAGCCTCTACAACTATCTACATGAAAACAACAAATAGAAACATTCACATGGTTGGATGGTTATGTGTTTATTGGTAGGATTGGGGTAAGTGTAGATGAAGTGGCAACCTTATCAAAAAAATGGCCAAATTGTTTGTTGTATTCGGGCTTTTTGTGGTTGTAGTAGTGATAAATTTATAGGTGATTGAGGTATTGCAAATGATTATGTTTTCCAATTGGTCTTCTAGAATGTGAAGTTGTTCAAACTCTCCCCATAACTATCTTGTGAAGTCACTCTCATCATAGAGCACATTAAATATTGTAAGAATTTGCCTTAGGGTAGAATGACGCCAAGATCAAGAAGTTCAAGCACTTAGCACAATATGGACCAATAATGTATGGTCATAATAACAATAATGAGAATGAATATCATGTTGAATACACACTAGAAGTGCCTATATATAAAGGCATCTAGAATTACTAGGAGTCAACAAAGTGATAAGCCTCACAACTAAGCACATGTCCACCAAGAGTGGATTATCCTCCATTGAGCACAAGAGTTTGTGCAATGATGAGAGGATAACCTTACATAGGTGTATCTCGTAAAGAGAAGTTGTAGACACCATGTGCTCAATTGGAGTGCAAACAAATGTCTTGTCTACATGACAACTCAGATGAATATGCAAACTCCTGTGTTGTTAACAAGACAACTCATATGACTATGCATACTCCTAGGTGTCTATATGATAATGCATTTAACCTAAGTAAACTTAAGTGTAATAATAATTAATTATTTACACTAACACCCCCCCTTAAGTGCAACTTAGGGGAATGCACTTAAGCTCACAAAAGCTATGATGAAAATGCATGATGGGTCCTAGCTACTAGGCCATGTTAGGTACCCATGTACAAATGCAATGCTCTACATATAATGTGATGCAATGCAATCTCTCTGAAAATGGAAAAAGAGGGAAAACCTCATAGGAAAAACCCTCCCCTAAAAAGAGAGATAAGTACAATAAAGAAGAGAAGAGTCATGTGATCCCCCCTGGTGAAATATCCCGCACCCCCAAGAGATAGCGCAAATGAAGATACTTGACCTCAGTGAAGGGTTTGGTGAAGATATTTGCAATTTGCTATTCTGTAGGACAATACTGCAATGCAGTGACCTACTCATGTATCAACTCTCTGATGTAGTGCATATGAACCTCAATGTGTTTGGTTCGCTTATGCTGAATTGGATGTTTTGAGATCTCAATAGCACTCTAATTATCACAATGAATGACTGTAGACTGTGGAAAGTCGAACCCAAAATCCTTTAGGATATGTCATAGCCATATAGCTTCTATAGCTATAATAACAATCCCTCGATACTCAGCCTCAGTCGAAGAAAGAGCAATAATATTTTGCTTCTTACTCTACCAAAAAATGGGGTTAGAACCAAGATGGAACATGCAACCTGAAGTAGACTTGCGAGAATCAAGATCTCCTACATAGTCTGAGTCTATATAACCAACCAATTGAAGCCCAATACATGCTGCATAATGTATCCCATGTGTATGTGTACCTTGTATGTAGTGCAAGATGCATTTGGCAACCTTCTAATGAAGCTCGTGTGGCTATTGCATGAAGCGAGAAACCATGCCAACTGCAAAAGCTATGTCAGGGCATGTATGTTTCAAGTAAATGAGACTCCCAACCAATTGTCTGTATAATGTAGCATCAATAAGTGGAGTGGAACACTTGGCCTTTAACTTAACACTTGATAGAAAGGGAGTAGGAGCGGGCTTACAATTACTCATGCGAAAGTGAAAAAGTAAATCAAGAGCATACTTGGGTTGAGAAAGTGTGATCCCAGCTAAAGACTGTGTGATCTGAATACCAAGAAAATAATGAAGTAAACCCAAGTCAGTCATAGCAAATTTGTCCTGCAAAGAAGTCTTGACACTGGCAATGATGGATGAAGTACTTCCTGTAATGATTAAATCATCTACATAAAGCATGAGTCATCCCTCTGAAGAATGTAGACATTTGAATTTGAATGACATGTGGTGAATTTTGTTGAGAGTAGGAAGGAATCCATCTTGGCATACCAAGCCTTAGGAGCCTGCTTAAGGCCATAGATAGACTTTTTCAACTTGCAAACCAAAATAGAATCCTGAATGAAACCCTGTGGCTGCTTCATATAAATCTCCTCATGAAGATCACCATTCAAGAATGCACTCTTCACATCCATTTGATGAACAACCCAACCATGAGCGGCATCAAGAGCTAGTGTCAAACGAATGGAGTTCATCTTAGCTAGTGGTGCAAAGGTCTCAGTATAGTCAATACCAGGAACCTGTGAGAAACCTTTGGCAACAAGTCTAGCCTTATACTTATCCACACTTCCATCCGCTACAAACTTGGTTTGATAGATCCACTTACACTGAACCAATTTTCTTCCCTTAGGAAGAGGAACTAAGTCCCAAGTGTTGTTTTTGATTAAAGAGTTATATTCTTCCTCCATGGCCTTGTCCCATTCAAGAACACTTGATGCTTCCTTAAATGACTGTGGATTAGAAGCAATGACAATATATGCATGTGGAAATGATTTGTGTTGTGACCTTGTCCTCCTAGTATCTAAAGGATTCCCCACCAATGAACCTATTGAATCAAGTGTTTGTTGTGCCCAACGAGGTCTAGTGGAAGAAGAAGAAGGAATATCCCCAATTGTTTGTGAACCTTACGAAGGTGGTGTCTTGTGAGTCAAAGTTGAAGGAATATCATCTTCCAAGTCACTATCATCATTATCATCACTTTCCATGAAGGAGGAAGGAGGAGTTGAAGGAGCCAAACTTGGACAAGTCTCTTCAAATTGAACACTCCTCTCAAAGAAATTTCACGTGTCTCTGGATCCATGAGTTTGTATGCCTTAAGATGGTTAGGATATCCAACAAATATACAAGGTCTACTTTAAGGTTCCAATGCCTTCCGTTTTTGTGGAGGTATCCTTGCCCATGCTGGACAACCACAAACTTTAAAGTGTTTCACACTTGGTTTTCTTCCACACCAAGCCTCAAAAAGTGTAATTCCATCTAAGGCCTTATGGGGACTTTTGTTTTGGATGTAATTGGCACAACACATTGCTTCAACCCAAAAAACTTGATCTAGAGACTTATGTTGTAGCATACAAGTGGTCATCTCCTTAAGGGTTCTATTCTTCCATTCAACAACACCATTTTGTTGTGGAGTGTATGCAACTGAATGTTGAAGATCAATACCCTAATGAGTACAAAAGTCTATAAGCCTTGAGTTCACATATTTTCTTCCATTATCCGTTCAAAGAATCTTGATGGCTTTCCCTGATTGCTTCTCAACTTGACCTTTGAAGGTGATAAACTTATCAAACACTTCACTCTTATGAGCAAGAAACAAGACCCAAGTGTAGCGTGAAAAGAAATCAATGAAGGTGAGAACTTAGCAAGACTTTCCAAATGATGGTACTAGAAATGGGCCAGCTACATCACTATGAACCAATTCAAGAACAACAGTAGCTCTCCAAGACTTCCCCTTGTCAAACTTCTGTTTGGGATGCTTGCTTGCCTCACAACCTATACATACACCCTCTGAATACTTGACTTTAGGTAGACCTATGACCATATCCTTGTTGCTAAGTTGTTGAAGGTAGTGGTAATTGAGATGTCCAAACCTCTCATGACATAGTTTACTTTGTGAATTTGAGTGGGTCAACAAGGCAAGGGAAGTGGACTTAGGCACAAAATGAGAAAAATAATAGTCTTTTATCATGATTAGCCTTTCCAATTGCCACCATAGAATCATCCTTTAGATTTTTCACCACAACTGAATCAGGAAGGAACTCCACTTTGTTGCCACATCCATAGTGAGTTATTTGGTAGATTGAAAGAAGGTTGGTGTTAAGGTTGGGAACATGAAGAAAATCCTTGAAAACTCCATTGTCTAACTCAACATTCCCTTTTCCTTCAACTTCCACTTGTGTGTCATTTCCCACATAGATGTAAGATACATGTGATGGTTTCAAGGAGGAAAAATGCTCCCTTGAAGCACCCATATGATGTGTAGCTCCTGAATCAAGAACCCATTCCTTAGAATTGTTTGTACTTGCTACCAAAGATTGTCCCTTAACTTTTGAAGTGGATGAAGATCCTTTATCCTTATAGGCATTTGGAACATCAATTTTATGTTTCCTCATTAAGTTTAGCAACTCATCAATTTGCTTATCCTTACACTCATGTTCATGATGACCATTCTTCTTACAATAGGCACAAGTTTTCTTCTCCCTTTTGTTGAAGTTGTTCCCCTTCTTATTGTTTTTGGAAAAAGACTTGCTTTGTTGTGAGGAAGATTGTTGTGTGGAGGAAGATTGATGTGTAGAGGAAGATTGTTGTTGAGGTTGTATCTCACAATCCAACCGTTGAATTGACCTAAATTTTGGATATGTGTTGTAAATGCTAGTTTTGAAAATCCTCGTGAAAATGAAATTGCAAGATTTCTTCTAGATCAAAAGTTATGCTTAGATGAGTGCAATGCTGTCAAAATTGCATATGACTATCATGAAACAAGAACAACACATTACAATCAACAGATGCCACCTGTCAGCATGCATCTATCATAGGGGCCTCATATTTGTAAAGATATAAGACAAGGTTTATAATGATATAAACACATGGAAAAGGGGAAGTCATAAGGTTTTTCAAGATTCAATTAGGGAAACTAAAAAGTTTTCACCAGAAATGAGAAGATAATAAAGAGGCCAGCAGAAGACAAAGAGGGGGTTTCCACTTCTACTCTTTCCCAGAGACTGAAGACTGTGTGCTACAACAGGGGGAGAAAATTTTCTAGATTTGTTCCATTTCTTGTAAGAGAGAGGGCAAAGTTTATTTTCTGAATTGTGTTAGAGATAGGAGAAATTTTGATTTGTTAATGTAATGTTAAAGAAAAGAGTTTCAATTTTCCTTTTAGATAGTGATTTTTGATTTGTAAATGTGTAAGGGGACCTTTGTGTCTTTTACATTTAGAGAAGGGAGACTGGAGGATAATTGTATCAAAACTTTGATTATGATGCATTTTCCTTCCACTGATCACAATCTTTGTGTTGTTTTTAGTTTTCTCTGAAATACATTTCATTGTCACTATTTTCAGATTATGTTATCATTTCAAGATATCTCCTAAAGCTCTGATTCCTCATTGTCTCAAGAGGATGGAAAATACATCTTTGATCTCGTTTGCTTTGTAATGCAACATTTGGGCATGTGAACTTTGTGTCATCTGATGCTCTTTGCTGTTCTTTCTTTTCAGTTTCTCAGTTTCCGCATCTACTTTGTGTATACAGGTAGATGTTTGTGATCCTTTTGTGCTTTCAGGTTAAAACCATCCATATTCAAATTCATTGTAAATCATACACGAGGAGCTGTACCCAGAGAAATTCAAAGAGCACTTACACCCTTTCAATAGTGAAGTGACCCAACTGTTAGTGCTAATTAGTCTTCCTACTCAAGTATTTAGAGTTAATTTTTGTTTATTTCTTCAAAGGATAATCTGTTCACTAACAATTAGGCTTTGGTCTTGGAAGACTGGAGAATTTCCATACTCACTAACTTCTCCTGTTCTAAGACCAACATTCTTGAAAATGACTCGAATTAAGGCTTAGTGAGGGTACTTCCCATCGTTAACTTGTGAGTATTATAACTTGAAACAAAAGCAACATATTTAGGAGGAAGATGAGTCATCACATGTTTGATCAACTTTCCATCCTTGATGGGTTCACCACAATCCTTAAGTTGTGCCTTATACATGTCTACTTGGGTAAGATAATCTTTGGTGGTGTCAAAATTCTTAGGATCCAATTTGAGAAAATTGTCCTCATTGGTGTAGACCATATCTTCATCTACTATCCCATACAATGCTTCAAGTTTATCCAAGACTTTTATTGGATTGTTAATGTTCTTGATGTGATATTTGATAGGATCTGAGATATTCTTTAACAAGGTTCTTAGGACCATTTCTTGTTTTGATGCCCAGTCTTCTTTACGAGACTCATCAACATCATCATCAGGTTTCTTTGTTGCACTAATTACATAACACAGTAAATCTTTTTCAACTAATGGTTCCTTTATCTTTTCTTTCCAAGTAGCATAATTATGTGGTGTTAACTTAGAAAAAGAACTCATAATGCAAAAGAAAGAGCAAAATATCAAGGAGACAAGAACACAAGACACCCCCCCCCCCCCTTTTCACTCAATCAAAGAACCCCCCCAAATGAATGCTTTAGGCACTTTATATGTAGTGCATTTACAATAGGCCACTTGTCAAAATGGACAAAGGTGGACTTCTAATTTTTCTATTTACAACCTCCTCTTAGAGTTTAAATCAGGTACTTAGCAATGTAGCTCAGATATACAACAATTTTGAAGTTTGATCAAAGCAATATAATGCAAAAAAGGACCTATTTCTAAAAGTGGTATTTTTATCCACATAATCCTATAATCTAATTATAGATCTAGAAAGTAGACAAAAAATTATGCTCTTTCAAAAAAAATGGAACCTGATTATGTGTCCAGATGAGCTCGTACAGAGCATTTGAAGTTACAAAATGTAGGATTGGACAGGTACAGTCACCAAAAACTAAATTTTCTGACAAATCCATGCACCAAAACCAAAAAAAATAGCACTATTGAAAAGTTTAGGAAATTCTAGCTAAAAATAAAAATGCACCTAATTTGGAGTCCGAATGGTTGAGATATGGCCTCCCAAAGTTGGACTGTCAAATCAAAACTACATATGGTGAGGGGTCTGCCCTGATGATCTCAGAAAAACAGTAGGTTAAATTTGACATCCATACAACCATCTCAACAGTGTAATTCCACCTATTTGTGATGGTTAGATGGTCGTCAAATTTAGGCACGTAAAATGATGACCTTAACAAAAATCAGCCCGACTAGCTTACATGGCAGTCTGTCGTGTATGGTGCTGATGTGTCTTGTACGATAGGATGATAGGGCAGTTGACATGTCTTGTATGACGAAATGACAGGGAAGCTGACTTGTCACTATCGTCGGACACTGACGTATGTTTGGGTTCTAATGTGGCGACCGAGTCACTTTCTACGTCAAAGCTGATATGGCGGACGACGGAGGTGCTAATGTGGCCATCGACGATTTGAGGTTGTGGCAACATGGAGAGGATTGTGTTTTTTTTTGATCTGTGGAGAGGACCGTGTTTGTGTGATGTGTCACCATGGGACGAAAAAGTCGAAAAAGTCTTGCTAGCGGTGCAGTGGTCTGATGTTAGCGTTAGAGAGGTCAGTCAATGCCAGGAAGTGGAAGGCTAGCGGGAGCAGTGAACAATGGCTGGCAGATGAAAAGTCGGTGGTCAGAGATGAAGTTGCTGGCTATTGGTGTGAGATGTTTAATCTCACATGCACCAAGTTTCGGTTGCTGAGGTGTGTAAAAGACACAGGCTGTAGAGGTTGAAGTGGCTTGGAGGCCACTGGGAGTTATGGAAATCCATCGTCTCGCTAGTTACTGTGGTTTGAATGCTGATTATGATGTGAAGTCCATCGGTTTGTGATGGAATATTTTGTGAAATATGCCGACCACGGTTGTCAGGGTTTGATTGCCTAGTTTGCTTGCAAAAAATTGCTCTCCTATAGGCCTGATGGCCAATTTTTTTTTGCAGAGACAAATAAAAAATGCAGATATAAAAATTAATTGTACAGAGCTAAAGAGATCATACCAATTTTGCAAATTGGGCCTTCGGTTTCTGGTTTGCAATTTTTTTTTTGCCTCAGATTTGACTATGGCCCAAGGTAGGAAAATTTATAGTCAAAATTCATTGAATTGACGCTTTGGTCGCAATGGTGAGGTCTGCTTTGGCTCTAGACACTCCCAATAACTGTAGATACTCCTGATCTGAATCGTGGCCCTCTGAGAGGTGAAGCAAAAATGGTCTCCAATGACTATGTGAAGAGCTCTCCTATCGCTCTGATACCATGTAAGAATTTTCCTTAGGGAGAAACAACACCAAGATCAAGAAGCTCAAGCACTTAGCACAATATGGATCAATAACGTATGATCATAATAACAATAATGAGAATGAATATTATGTTGAATACACACTAGAAATGCTTGTATATAAAGGCATCTAGAATGACAAGGAGTTAGAAAAGTGATAAGCCTCACAACTAAGCACATGTCCACCAAGAGTGATTATCCTCCATTGAGCATAGGAGTTTGTGCGATGATGAGAGGATAAGCTTACATAGGTCTATCTCATAAAGAGATGTTGTAGACACCATGTGCTCAATTGGAGTGCAAACAACTGTGTTGTCTACATGACAACTCAAATGAATATGCAAACTCCTATGTTGTCAACAAGACAACTCATATGACTACGCATACTCCTAGGTGTCTATATGATAATGTATTTAACCTAAGTAAACTTAAGTAAAGTGTAATAATAATTAATTATTTATACTAACAAATACAAATTCCTATTCAAGTTGTCTCTTTGTCTTCTAACAAGGTTTAGTTTCATATTTGAATATTTATGAACTATACATGTTTAATGCTTGAGATGCTTTTGTTTGTAATGCATTTTAAATTTATTTTCCAATTTTTATTGTTTTTTGCTTAAAACACATGAATTAGTTTAACACAAATGAAAATTGATGTGATTAAGTATATGATAGAATTCAATTTTTTTGACATGTGATCTATATATATATATATATATATTCTTTGAAGATATATTATAGAAAGTTTATACATATTCAACATCAAAGGCCTTAACGCCTTAATTTTCTCTATCCATCTCTACATTGCAACAACAAAAAATTACAGTTACCCTTCAACCATGTACATAGACATCGATTCAAACTACATAAAAACATAGGCCCTAATAATGAAAATTGGCACCCGACACGATACCATACAGGGGCTTACTCATGGTAATCCTAGCGTCTTAGCATTGCCTCCTTAGTTTTGTTGACCATCACACCATCCACAGTGTCAACCGTGCTCTTCTTTTTAACTAGAACAGGAGGTGGCATCGCTTTTGGGATTACGCTTGTATCCCTTTCTCTGACTTTGCTTGGCATTGCTTTCCGCTTCCTCCTCCACTCTTCCTCCTCCATTGAGACATGAAATGTAATAATTTGATCCATGTTGTCCTTGCCTCCTTAATTTGCTTCCAAACTAGCATCTGAGAGCTAAAAACTATGAATGGTTGCACCCCTTCGCCGACCCTTCAATGCACCTACAACAACCCTCTGTTGTGTGAAAGCCAACTCCAACTTTTGCTAATTCCAACCACCTTTGGAGGCCCAAACACTACTTAGGTTCAACAAAGAGTTTTTATCATCCTTGCCACCTCTTCTTTGTCTTGTGCTAATAGAAATGCCCATGCACAAAACAGGAACAAAATGTCTACATCTATCCTTGGGTGAAAGCCCTCTCCAATGAACTCCTTCCCAAAAAATTGACACAAAATTTTGAGAAAGTCCTCCTCATCAACACATAACACCTCTCCCAACCTAATTTATGTGATTTTTCCTCATAATCTTGGTGTCTATTTTTTCTTTGGCGTCATCAAATAAATGTTAGCTTCCATTCTTGCCCTTTTTGTTTTTCTCCACTCTATTTTTTTACACCACCAAGGCTCGATGGGCTTACTAAATACTCTCCTACATCTAAAAAGTTTTCTCAATTGCCTTGTGTCATAAGGAATTATGTCATTCCATCATTATAATCATTTTTGACAACCCAAAATCGCTAGCATGTGCTCACGTGCCTCCACACCTGCGCTCAAACTTCCAATCTCTTTGTCTCATGATTGCCGTGTCACTGTCCAATAAAGGGATTATAAATTATTAAAAGACTATGCTTTGAAGGGATGAAAGGTTAGTAGATCTAAAGTCCTACACCATCTCTATATTTTTGAGCAAATCAACTCCAACATTAGCCATCTTATCAGGTAACACATTTCCTTCTCGCCTAGTGTGACTAACTTGAAATCCTCAAATCCCTCTAAAATCCTATGAATCCTTCTAACATACTTGTCCAAGTCTCCATCTTAACCTTTATTATTCCATTAATCACAATTTGAGAATCACCAAATAAAATAATTTTCTTTCCACCATTTTTCTTTGTCATTTGAAAAGTGAATAAAGTTGCCAAGCACTCTACAACATTGTTCATTCTTACTGGCAACGCCCTTGCAACTAGAGCCAAAATATTGTTATCTTCATCTAAGATTGCACACTTTGTGCCATTGTGACCCATATCACCTTTTGAAGCAACATCAAAGTGAACCTTTAACCAACCTTCACAATCTTTCTCACATTTTTTGCGTTATTTCGTTGCTCCTCAGAAAGACTGATCCTTGACAACCCATTAATGAGTCTAAACCGAATCAAGGGCCATCTTGATTGAATAGTCAAATTTAATCTAAAAAAGGGTATTTTTACAACATTCACGTGAGACATTGCATTACTTTCTAGCTCCAAAATGGCTCTCTGTAGCCTATGAGAAAACCTTTCCCAATCCCCCTCCTAGAAGATTCTTTGATTCGTTTCTTTACAAATTTCTCAAACCATTGTCGAAGGGATCACCACCAAAAAGTTGATTTACCTCTAATACTCAGCCATGAAATCAGCCAATCTATGATCCTACATGGAAGTGGTCCTACAAACTTCAATTTTTTCAGAACAAATTCCTAACATTTCCTTGAGAATCTGCAACTGATGAGCAAATGGTCAACATTCTCCTCTGCCTTGTGACACAAGAAACATTTAAATGGACCAAAATAGGCTAGCCTCTAAATTCGCCCCTTACTTGCTAGCCAAGTAAAGGTCCAAGCCTTAGCAAGACACATCTCATGCCAACAAATCCTGAAGGCCTACTTCTCCCTAGATTCCTCATTTTCTAACAAATTGTATCCCTTGTTAACACTGTATTCACCTTGGAATAACACCAAATAATTTAGTCCTCCTCCTCCATGAGGGAAATATACATCTCATCCATCAATCTCTTAAAATGCTTTGAGGAACTTGGGTGCTTCTATTTCAAATTACTCTTGTCCTCTTTCTGTTCCAAGTCCATATAATCTCCCACCTTTGAACCCCATCTTTCTGTAGTAGTATTGACCATTTCTTGATCATTTATCAATACTTCCATCATTTCCTTACCATCCCATGAATTGCCCCAAAAGTCTACCTCCCTACCATTCCTAGTCAACCACGAGACATGGTATGTGATTATATGTCTACAACTAAAAATGAAATTCAAAAGAGCAGATCCCCTTGGCATATCCTCAATCTTCAAAATCTTTTCCTTCCACCCCCCAAGATATTTTACGCTGAGAATTTGTACCCATCGTAGATTAGGTTTTCTATACATTTCCTACACTAACTTTGCATTGAGCACTACATTCATCTTTCTCCAATTCTGAAGCTCCACTCCTCCACTTTACTTTGATTTGCAAACTTTATCCCATGCCAGCAACAAAACTTTTTCCTGATCACTATCACCTTTCCATATGAACTTCCATATTCTTTGCTCAATTTGTTTCAACACCTTTTGAGGTGGATGATTATAAGACATTAAATAAATTGGGAGAGCAGAAACCACCAATTTGAGTAATGTAATCTTGTCAACCAATGTAAACCATTGAGATTTCCATCCTTCCATAACCTTACAACACGTATCGGTAATTGATTCCAAAAACTAGCTCTTCCAACACCAAAAAAGGGGCACCCAAAAGATTGCTTGGGAGCTTCCCCTTTTGAACACCAAAGACTCCTGCTATATCCCTTTGCAACTCCTCTACCACATTAAAAAATAGATTTAAGACTTTTCCCAATATATATCTTACCCTGAAGCATCTCTATATGAATCTAAAACCTTTTTCATAACACTAGCCTCCCTAATGGATGCTTCACTAGCCAGAAAGGTGTCATCAAAAAAATGGAAATGCATAGAGGGGTCCAAACCATATGCAACCTAAATTCCTTTCCATTGACCTTGTCTTATTTGTCTAGCAATAAACCTCCCTAAAAATTCTGCAAGTAGAATAAATAAGAAAGGGGAAATTGGGTCGCCCTATCATAGACCCCTTGAAATAGAGAAGAAGCCTTGCAGGATACCATTGACTAACACTGAAGGCCTATAATTACATGTCATAATATGAATCCACTCAATCCACCTACCATTGAATCCAAATCTCTCTAGAACTTCACACAATAAATGTCTATCCATCCTTTCAAACACCTTCCTTATATCTAGTTTCAACATGATTAACTTCTCTTGCCTATGGAGATTGAGTGAATCACTTCATGAGCCACAATGATAGCATCTAGTCTCCCATGCATAAAGCCACTTTTCTCAGGTGAAATAAGCTTATCCAAGAGTAATTTCAATCGGTTTGCTACAATCTTTGAAAAAATCTTGTAATTAGTGTTACACAAGGAAATCGATCTGAAGTCCTCCAATCTGTTTATGTCATCTTAAAATGGACACACTTGCCTTTAAAGACCTTTTAGCTCCCTCTCCATAATGCCTTCTTTGTACCATGGATGTGCATGTGCTCAATGCCATTTTCTCCTCTATTCTTCCTCTTTTCACCCTATTTCTCCTAATATATGTTTGAGTTCCTATGGCTCCCTAACTTGACCTCTAGGACCAGGTCAACCTGGACTAGACTAGGTCAACCCAGATCTACCTTGTCCCTAGTGGTTTCAGGCCTCAAGGCCCGAAAGGCCTTGAGGGTTTATTTAGTTTTATTTTGCTCTCCCATCGATTTGTATTATTTTCCTGCCTAAAAACTCATATATAAGGATATTTGGAGGCTTCATTTTCATATCTCATTCATTCATGCAGTCAAGTAATCCAAGCTCTTGCTCTGAAGTCAACATTTTTGTCTTTTTTATTCAAGGAGTATAAGTGTTCAAGATTTTCAAGCATTTAAGCAAGGAGATTTCTATACAGCATTGAATAATCCTTTGTGAGAATTTCCTCTTCAAGATTTAGATCATCATTAGCCATCAAGGGAGGAGATCTACATTGAAGCATTCATCATATTCTTCATTGATTTACATTTATATCCATGACACCATGATGGGATTATGGTAGATCCATTGCAAAGGGTGTCTAGATAATATGCATTCCTAGTTCAAGATCTACAATATATTTACATAAAAAATCCTTATTGACAAGGGTTCAAGCAAGGTGAATCCTAAAATTTGTCTTGTATTTCAGTCATTTACATGTACATGTCTCAATTATGATTAATTCCTTAACCTAGGGCTTGACCAAGGAAAGGCCTCATCAAACCCCAACCACAAAACCCTTTTTTTGTGTCTATTTGTAGGATACCTGTCAGAGCTTACAGATCCGAAACCTACTTTTTGGGAGCTTTCTAGAGAGGTTTGTTGTAGGTTGCCAGACTATGGCAACCTAGTTGTAGGGTGACCTTCCAAGTTGACCTAGATCTTCAGTGGCCTTCTTTGGAGAGATTTCTAGGTTTCATTCCTTTTTTTATTTTATTCTAAGCTTCACGGACATACATTTAGAAAAGGTTTGTATCTGCAATTTTCAAAACTAAAATATCTTTCGCTACGCATTTCAAGGTGAGTAGTTCATATTTTATTTCCTTTCATATTTGTACTTTAGATCTATATCTTAATTGGGCTAATTGACTACACATAGTACTAGATTTACATTATTTAAGCAATTAGTTCAATTTTACATTCACATTAACCTATCAAGAGCCAATGAGTACATTTCCTTGTATTGTGTTCCTCTTTATAATTCAAATTTAGTATTGGTAAACTTTTTCCTCTGGGTTCTAGCTAATCTAATTTGAATCATAAGTGGAGTCATATTTGGAAATTCTCCTCTTTCCCTTTCATACATATTTGAATGGCTTAGTGGCCTGGGAAAGAAGATATCTACAACCCTATTAAAGTGTCTCCCTTTTCCCCCTAAACATTTTGGTGAACCTAACTTGTGCCCCTTTCCTTTTGGAGTTAGATTGATTATTCTAGGTGTTTGCCTTCTTTTGGTGAACCCGACCACGTGCCTCTTTCTTATTGGAGTTAGATTGTTTACATTGGTTGTTTGCCTTCCTTTTTTGTGAACCCCTTTCTCTCTTTGATCATAGAGTTATATTTGGCTATTTTATGCGTGGTTAGATCTCTCTTTTATGCTCTTTATTACCTTTGCATGGTTAGATCTCATTAGTTTTCCTTTAGTGATCTCCTCTTTTATGAGCTTAATTACATGAAGTGAAACCTATGGCATTCCTATTAGGTGAAGTCGTAGACTCCTGGACTCCTTTTATCATGATTCCTCTTTCCTTATTAGGACTCATGATGAAAACACTAACATCTTTTCTTGTGATCTTAATCCTATAATGGACGATAACGCTTCTCACTCATCCCATGATGAAGATGATGCCTTAAGAGTTCCTCCTTCACAAGCTATAAGATTTTTAATGAGTTTGACAAATTGGACACTTGGCTTGCTCAAGAAATTCATAATACTGATAGTATTATTGTTATTGAAGCTCTTAAGAAGATTGTTAATAATGATGATAATAAAATTTCTATCTTGTGTGGTATATCTCACCTTATTAATACTTATGCTAAGCCTTTGATGAAATGTGCTCAAGAGTTAGAATATTCCCTCCTTCCACAACCATTGAACCTTCTATTCTAATTTCTACCACTCTTTTTAACATGCCTACATATGCTCTACCTCTTCTAACTACTTTTGCAATAATTTCTCCTCCTTTAAGTGTTGGTCTTCCTAGCCTTTCACTTCCCGTGAGTGTTTCTCCCACTTCCATTTCTTCTTCATTACCTTCATATAATGTGGTTCCTTTTACTTATTCAAACCCTTTATCTATTCCTTCTTATCCTCCATTGACATCCTTAAATATTTCTTTTGCTTCTTATAACTTTCCTAATCCATCTAGTATACCTGTGCCTATTAGAGTTTCTTTTGATCCTACCATTAGTACCTTAGTTCAAACCGTCACTTCTTTACAACAACTTGCTCATTTAACTCAATCTAAGTACAGTACCCCTACATTTAATGTTGCTAATCCCCTTTCCTTAGACATCCTTCATGTTGTTATTCCACAACATCTTGAGACTTATAATGGTAAGAGAGATCCTTTAATTTATGTAAAAAAACTCTAGACTATATGTAGTGATGTTTCTTATGACTATAGACTCATGGATAAGTTGTTTCCACGTAGTTTTAGGGATAGAGTCTTGTAATGGTATTCTTCCCTACCCCCTTATTCTATTGATTCTTTTCAAACTCTTGCTAATGTTTTCATTCAACATTTTTAGAATAATATTGGTCCACAAATTTCTTTAACTAATTTAATGCATTGTAAGCATAATGTTGAAGGGAAATTTATTGAATTTATTGGTCGATTTAAACATTTGCATGCTCAGATTTCTTGTCCTGTGCCTGATCATGATATTCAAAAATTTTTTATTTCTAATTTACAAAAAGATATTTAGAATAAGATTCTCCTTAATGATTATACCTCTTTTTCACATCTATGTGCAGTGCTTCACCATTGCCAGTTGCAAGTGATTCAACTTGAGAGCTCCACTCCGATGTCTCATATTTCTAGTGATAAGAGTGATGATGCTAGAAATTCAAACAAGTTCTCTAAGCCCACTAATTTCATCAAATTCAAGTCCACAAATACAGTTGTCGATCAAGTGGCTACTACATCTAGAGGTATGACTATATTTTCCTATGTATATCATCCTTATCATCAGTACACTCAATTATCTAAGCCTTTATCTGAGGTGATGACTAAATTGATCCATGCTCAAATTCTTAACCTTCCTCCTATTCATCTTATTGATCCTAGTAAAACAATGCCTAAGTCTTTTGATTAAAATTATTTCTAAGAATATCACCGTCAGCCAAGTCATGATGCTCAAAAGTGTTATGTTTTGAATAAAGCTATTTAGGACCTTATTAATTGTAAGATTATATATGTTGATGCTCACACGAATAAATCTATTGTGCCACCTAATCAAAATCTGTGGATTTACACTATTCCTTTACCTTCACACTCAACAAATTTTATTAATCAACCTTCTAATTCTTTCGATCACCATATTAATTATGATGAGAAGATACAAGAAACAATATCATTAATCATATTGAGATAGCACACCAAACTTTGATTTCTTATCCACCTAAACCTAAACAAACACCTCTTATTAGCTTTAGTCAGTCTGATATGTTTAAGGGACCTAATGGTCCTCTTTACATCACTACTAGAGTTGCTCACATTCCTTTTTGTGGTATTTTGGTTGATCCTTCCTTTACTGTGAATGTTATCATTGAAGAACACCTTTTTAACAAAGGATTGCATAGAGACACTTATGATAAAACTCCTATATGGATTCAAACTTGTAATGGTTTTCCTTAACTTCCTTAGGGTTCTATCACTTTACCTATTACTCTATTAGGGAAAGTTGTTTTTACTACCTTTGTTGTTATTCCTACTTTTGATCAATTTCTTGTTAAGCTTGATATTCCATGGCTTTCTTCCATGCAAGTCAGAGTTTGTCCTATTCATAAATGCCTTTTATTTCCTCATGTTGGAAACATTATTACTTTTAATCATTCTCTTTATAAACCATCATGTCCTAGAGATTGTTGATTTTCCTACTCCATCTAATCCTTCTACTTCTAAACCTCTTTTACCTTCTACATCTATTCCCTCCACTAGTATATCTGAACTTTTTGATTTTCCTTCTTCGGAAGCTATGGTAGTTGATCCTAATCCTCCTCTTATATCTCATAAGACTATTTGTAATCAACATGCTTGTTAGTGTTGCAAGAACTGTCAAGCTAAAGCTCTTTCTCTTGCTCCCCAACCTACGCCTTCATCTCAACCTTTACCTTCCTTTGATCAAACCATGCATGAGTCTTTGGAGGAAACAAAACAAGGTAACACTTTGCATATGGATAATCATGATGATTTTGTTCATATTTTAGATGCTATTAATCTATATATGGAAGATATGTTAGATGATGAACATGTTAGTAGTGATGAAGATTTAACTGATATGGATAATGATTTGCTTAACATGCTTACTACACAACTTACAATAACTTATAGTAACAAACATAGTGACTCCCAAAGTCCTTGTTTATAACTAACTGTGATTCCTACCATCATGGATGTTTTTCCTCTTGCGAGTCACCATCCGTCCTCTATCATTTTAGACCAAGATAAGGGGGGGAGGGGCAACACACGGAAAGGTTGATGTGGACTTCCTCTATCATGGTAGTCTTGGTGTTCTGGTGTTGTGTTCTCTCGTGTATTTTTTTGTTATATGCATTGAGTTGATTACTTTAGACAATCCTTGTTGCTTCATTGAGCTCAAGAGGATAAAGTAATTGCCTTGTCATATATATTCTTCTAGTTGTATCTCTTTTCTTCTATATGTTGTTACATGTTATGTCGTATTTGTGTTATTATCTGTACCAATGATCTTGTATAGTCTTCTTGATTGTTTATGATATGATAGAAATGATTCTTTTTGGTCTCCATGTTATTGGACCAAAATGACTCTTCTTTGTGACTCTTCCCCTCTATTGTGTTGTAGTTCTCCTTCTTTTGGGGAATGATGATATTTTCATACTTGATATAGTATTACATGTTATCATATAATATTACTAACAACAAAAAGTTAGTAGATCCCTTTGTGCTCTCTCTTTTGTTATGTGCTTATTTCCCTTGAAAATCTTGTCTTCTTGGAGGCATTCATAGTGGATACGTTATTCAGTGCTAGACCATTCAACGCCATCCCCTTTTGTAGAGATCTTTCCCCCTCTTCCTTCATTTTAATTGTGTGGTTCACAATAAGGAGCAAAAACCTTATTGGGTGAGTAACTACACCCTTTGTAGTTCTTATCTCTCTTACTATGATTTTGTATGTGATAAAGACTCAGGTCTCTTGAGGGCTTGATGAATTTTTTGCCTCCTAGATTTTCTCTTTTGCTCTTGATCTACTTTACTATGAATTTGAGGAAACTCATCCTCCCACTAAAGTGGGGGCTATATATACCATCTTAAAATGGACACACTTTCCTTTTGAGATCTTTTAGATCCCCCTCTGTAATTCCTTCTTCATACAATGGATGTGTATGTGCTCAATCCCCTTTTTTGCTCTATTCTTCCTCTTTTCACCCTATTTCTCCTGATATTTGTTTGAGATTCCTGTGGATCCCTTGACCTGACCTCTTGACCCAGGTCAACCTGGACTAGACTAGGTGGACCCAAGTTGACCTAGCCCCTAGTGGTTTAGGGGCTTGGGGCCGGAAAGGCCTCGTGGGTTTAACTAGTTTTATTTTCCTCTACCATAAGCTTGTATTGTTTTCCCATCCAAAAAAAATATATAAGGAGACTTGGGGGATTCATTTTCATATATCATTCATTCATGCACTCAAGTAATCTAAGCTCTTGTTCTCAAGTCAAGTTTTATGCCTTTTGTATTCAAGGAGTTCAAGTGTTCAAGACTTTCAAGCATTTAAGCAAGGAGATTTCTATATAGCATTGGAGAATCCTTTGTTAACATTTCCTCTTCAAGATATAGTTCATCATTAGTCATCAAGGGAGGAGATCTATATTGAAGCATTCATCATCATCTTCACTGATGCACATTTATATCCATGTACCCATGATGAGATTATAGTAGATCCATTGCAAAGTATGGAGATACCCTACATTCCTAGTTCAAGATCTACAATACATTTACATACAAAATCGTTATTGACAAGGGTCTCAAGCAAGGTGAATCCTAATATTTATCTTGTATTTTGCTCATTTAAATTTACATTTCTCAATTATGGTTAATTCCTTAACCTAGGGCTTGACCAAGGCAATCCTTCATCAAACCCCAACCACAAAACCCTTCTTTTCTATGTCTATCTACAGGATACCTGTCAAAGCTTAGAGATCTATAACCTACTTTTCAAGAGATTTTTGGAGAAGTCTATTGTAGGTCACCAAACTACGTCAACCTAGTTATAGGGCGCCCTTCCAAGTTGACCTAGACCTTCAATGTCCTTTTCCAGGGAGATTTCTTGATTTTGTTCCTTTCATCATTTTATTCCAAGACTTGCTGATGAATATTCAGTAAAGGTTCGAATTTGCAATTTTTAGAGCTAAAATGTGTCTTCCTCTATACATTTCAAGGTGAGTCTTTCATATTATATTTCCTTTCATATATTTACTTTAGATCTATATCTTAATTGGGCTAATTGTCTACACATATCATCTAGATTTACATTATTTAAGTAGTTAGTTCAATTTTACATTCACATTATCCTATCAAGAGCCAAAGCGTACATTTACTTGTATTGCATTCCTCTTTATAATTCAAATTTAGTATTGGCACCTTCTTCCTTTGGGTTCTAGCTAATCTAATTTGGATCATAAGTGGAATCATATTTGGAAATTCCTCCCTTTCCCTTTCATACATATTTGAATGGCTTAGTGGCATGGAAAAGTGGAGATCTAAAACCCTATTAAAGTATCTTTCTTTTCCCCCTAAATAGTGTCAACCCTATCCTTCTTTGGAATCAAGGCCACCAAAGTATTATTGAAGTCTCATAACACAAACCCACAAGATCTAGATTCTTCTACCACCCCTAATGACTCTACACAAATGACCTTCTAGAACTTATGTTAAAAGAAAGCTTGAAAGCCACTTGGCCTTGGAGATTTTTCTTCTACAAGTCCATAAAAAACATCCTTCAATTATTTTATATTAATCATAGCCATTAGCTTCCTATTATCCTCTTCTATTAAGGAAGGTTGAATCACATCCAAATCTGGTTCATGTTCAAATTCCTCCCAATCTCACCAACACTCCAAAGATTAAAAAAGAACTTGACAACCTATGCATTAGTCTCTTTAGCCACCAAAGTATCTTCCCCTTGTGAAAGGAATAACTTAAAAATTCTATTGATTGATGTCCTTGTTTTAGCCAAATAATAGAAAAACTTACTCCCCTTCTCTAAGCCATGACTCCCTCAATTTCTACTTCCAAAAAATTCTCCCCTCACAAGGATCTCCCCGTACTTACACTTCAAATCCTTCTCCTCAATAATATTGTTGTTCAGAGCCGCCAAGTGGCCCTCTAAAATCTCTTTCTCAGTAAAAATATCCTTAAAATGATCCTTGTTCCAAAGCTTTAAATTCTTTTTGATGTGTTGTAACTTTTGAAACAACTTGAAAATTGTATTACCTTCTATCTCTGGGGCCTTAATTCACCACTCCCTAACCATGTCATAAAAAATTTCCAAATGGATCCCTTGCAAGAGTAAAATCTTGAATCATCTTGATTGATACCAGAAAATGATCCGAGGCCAAAGGGGGAAGGATCTTTGATTCAAACAACACCTGCATTCTTCCATAGTCACCACCAACAAAAAAATGTTCTAATTTCTCTGCTATGTTTGAAAACTAGCTTGCTTATTTGTCCATGTATATTTTCCAATCTTTGATTTAATCTCCTATAAGCCATCATCCACTACAAAATCTTGAAAAACATTTTTAAGTTCTTCCAATCCTACCTACCCCACCCCTCTTATTAGCTAGTTTTAACATGGCATTAAAATCTCTAGATAATACAACACTCTCAAGCCAAAGAGACTCAATGAATTTAGTATGCTTAAGTCGTAAGGCCTTCTTGTCTCCAGTTTCAAACAAACCATATATATTTATCAAAAGAAGACTTATATAATCATTAAGAAATTGTACCTTAATCATTAGCCAATTCATACCTTGGTCACCCGACTCTACCTTCACACACTTAGGATTTGATAGAATTCCCAGACCCCCTGAAGCTGCCACCTCATCCAAAAAATGCCTTGTCCATCTTAACCCTACATCTAAATATCTAGATGTCATCTCCTTATTAAGTTTAGTCTCCTATAAACATACTATATCTGATTTTGTTTGATCAAAACATGACTTGATCAAATGAAGTTTTTTAGGGGCATTGTAGCCGCTGACATTTGAAGTAAGGAGGCTCATTATTCACTAGGAGGGAAAAGGTCCCTCTTAGATCTTAATTTGGTTTGGCCTTTCATACTTCCCACTTCTTCCAATAGTATTTGAATAATTTTTTGACCTCTCTTTTGTTTGACTCCATTTGAGCATTTACGTCCTCCAAAAGAGTCCTTTTTATCATTCTTGGAGAGAGAACCACTTCCTCTTGCACATAATCATCCTTTGATTCATCTTCTCTCACATGTAAATCTTATCTTGTAGACTTCACAAGACCTTTATTATATATGCTTATCTCTACCTCTCCCCTTGTAGGAAACATTTGTATGTCTTTGAATACCACTTCCTGAAGGATGCTATCATCTTGGTTCGAACCCAGAAATTCCTCCACATTAGTTATTGTCAACTGCCATTTTAATTCTTTTTCATTAACCATTGAGTGTTCTTTCAAGCTTGAACTAATTTCACACAACAAGGCTTCTTGGAAAAGCTTTGTCCCATCAGATACTAGAGCTATGGTAGGGCATGTTGAACCACTACTCATCTTTTTCCTAGCCTCCATTTGACCCTGGATGCAAGGACTCAACTACAAAGTCAGACCATCCCTTGTCGACTTAAGCATTTCAGTACTCCCACCATTTGAAGGGAAAAAATTGTCCTAGTCTTTCTCTAATAATCCTTTCATTCATAAAGGGACAACAATATCTAAGACACATCTATCCTTTGCAACTTGTGAGTCAATTCCACCAAGCTCAACTCATGCTCCTAGTCCCTCCATTACTTTTCTGTCATTCTCACCCTTCCTTCATTTGGGTACTTTTTTTTCCCTATGTTCTTTAAGCAATAGTATTCCCCTAGCATCTCTTCATTACCTTTGTCCTTATTTGCAGAAGTTCACTCCTTCCAATGGACCCACTTCTTACACAACTCACACTTCTTTTGAATCTCTTCCACCTCAATTGCCTGCCACTAGTATCCTTCAAAGGTTTTGATTTCTAGGAAATGTGGTAGGGGTGGATGTGGTTTCCACACTATACATATCCGCACGTAGAGACTAAAATCTTGTTGATTGATCCCTTCATCTTTTCATATGAACTTTTTGTAACAATTGCCTATTTTCTTGAGGATCTCCTCCTACCAATATTCATGGGGGAGATTATAAAGCCTCACCTAGATTAGAAATTCTTCCACTAAAGCTTTCTTTGGGTTGAATTTTGAAACCCAATATCTTACATAAAACCCAATTCCCCCCATCATAAACAACCCATTAAACATAATCCACTCTTTTCCCTATTTTTTCCTAGCCTTAACCAAGAAAAACCCATTCGTTAGAGATTTGAGAATAAGGTACTCACTCAGTTGTTGTTAACCCATTTGAGAATTTGTGGATGTGCTAGCCATCCTCCTCCCCATTTAAAAAAAAAATCAATCTCCCTTAGGTCTCCAACATTTTTCCTCCATCTATTTGAATCTATTTTTAGGTTAGCTGCACTTTTTTCTGTTGTTTTCAGTACCGAGTCAATCATTTCTTTTAGATTTCAATGTCATATAGGAATCTATTTCATACTTCTTCCACTTACCTCATTTTCCCTTCTCCTACTAAAAACCCTCACTTATCCTCATTGCATACTATTAGGGTTCTCCTTCTTGCCTTCAAAAATTTTCCTTTGCCATAATTCCTCTCCATTTTCTGAGGTTCCAAAGCCCACTACAATGGAGACTAGGGAAGCCAACTGCCCCATCTGTCTTGTCCTTGCCCTCCAAGACTCTGCGTTCCATTGCAAAAATCTTCACTGAGAAAACCATGTCCACGCCCTCATAGTCACTCCATTATTTTTTGGTGTATCTAAATACATGACATAAATCAATCTAAAGATAATGTAAACATTTTTCCTTATCCTTCTACATTTTCCCTTTCATTAAGAAAAATGCAAATATTTTTACTTAAAATCAATTGTTAACTAGATATTTCATATAAGCTAATGAATTTAATTGATTCAATCCATTTTGTTAATTATATGTAATTATTAAATTATAGTTTTTAAAATATACATATAGTTATAGGTAATTGATATATATTTTATTGATTAAAACAAATATTACATGAAGTTTACAACCTCTTGACAAAAGACTACAACCTTACAAATCAATATCAAGCCTCTTGAAGGCCCCCATAATATTCACGCCACCCTTTCAACATCTATACATTTCAAATACATGCATGCATAATTTAGAAATAAGAAAATTGTGAAACATACTATCAGAAAGCTCCCCACTCGTCTAACATCAACCTGAAGCATAGGTAAATAAACCCCATCAAGATTTACTATCATTGCCTCCCTAAGTATGAGAATGAAGAGTCATTTCAAAGGATATTATATTTTCTTTCCTTTTAAAATGTGTCAACCCTCTTTCATCTTGGAAGCTACAATTTGCTAATCCATAGATCCATCCATTTAAACCTAAGCTTGGTCACCTACAAAATCCCCTTATTGATGGAACCCCCCCGGGTCCACCACATCATCACCCCTTTCTTTGGTCCCAACTAGAGTAGCAACCCCATTGTTATTTTGTACCTCCCCATCACCTACTAGCTGACCCCTACTTTGATTGGATTTTGTGGGTTGTTCAACTGAATCCTTAGGAGACTTATGCTTTTTCTCTCCTAATACTGCTTGAGTAAAGATCATTTTCTGCTCTACCTTCTTCTCCACTGTGTAGTCCTGAGTAGAAACATACTTGCACCATGTCACTAGCTTACACACTCTTTTCTTATTACACTTGTCTTCTATATGTCCAGTCTAAAAGATATCCTACATCTAAAGGGAGTTCCTTCATGATCCATTGGTTGGACCTAGTCACCCTTTGATGTTTTTATTACAATATCTGCAAGGATCTCCTTCACACTATCCATTTCCACAAGAATGTGAGCATAGGTACAAATGAAGCAGATTTGAGGATCTTGTTGATAGGACTTTGTTTCACCTCCAAACAACAAGGAAACAATTATCACTAGACAAGAATGTTTAGCCAATATCACCTGAAAGAATGGGAAGCAAGAACTTTCCACTCCCAAGCTCCCCGTAGACCAAGTCTCAATCACAAAAGAATAGGAAAAGATGGATGAAAAGATGACTGATTTATAATAAGGCATGGTGAAGCTTCATCATTTTCCTCTATGTTTGGTTAAGTAATGGATCACTTGAACAAAGTTGGGCAAATATCTCAAGTCAAAACCAGGGAAAGAAATGAAAGTAGATAACAAAAATTAAAGAGCCTAAAAAGTTAGAAATTTAATCTATTTATAATCTACTTTTGTACTAGTATAATAAAAAATACATGCTTGAATGGTACCATAACTTAAACATATTCTCGATCAATCAATCTAACACATATAAGTGTTGCAAATGGAATTGCTATCAAAGTAAACAAAGACATTGATGGGGAGTACTATCTCTCAAGAGCACTCTTTCTCTTCCTAAGACCTATTCTTTGGTATTACCAGGGTATTCCACTCTACCCTACCCAAATATCACTCCTAGGATCCCCTTTCTCCTTATAGAACTCACCACCAACTTCAAACACTCAACTATGTTCCTCAATCCAACTATGCACTCATGGGCTCAACTTAGTCACTGTGCTCCCAAACTAATCTTGGGACAAGGAATAGGTGTCCTTGCTATTACCTAATTAGTTTCAATCCATTTTGATCCACTTGGATGGATTCTTCTTTGGTTGTTCAATTGAGTTCTCATTTTTCAAGTTTTAGGCCATGTAGCCCTTTTAACCCAATTAGGCCTCCTAAAATCAATGTTCTTGGACTAACTCTCAAATTCTCCAAACAAACCACAAACCTATTTAGGGATTATTTCTAAGGAATTCCTAGGCTTCAATATTTCCTAGGTTTTAAATCTCCAAGGTGTCTATACATAGGACTATCACCAAGCCCCTATCTTCTTGGGTTTTTAGGGCATGTGAACTAGTATGGGTTATTGGCTTCCATTAGGTGCTCTATTTAACTTCACCATTCCTCTCCTTGTAGTAACTTATCAAGGAAACATTCCCTTACTTACTCCAACCATTTACTAGCACAAACCGATCGATCTTGCAAACTTTCTTGCTACTGTTCTATGCAAACTCCTAGCCAGAAGGCCTTTGCAATCGCCTAGGGCTTGATGGAAAAAATAGCTCCCCTACAAAAAAGAACCTCAAAACACATATTTAAATTATTTAAAGTGTCCCTTAGTTGATTCCAAGTGGCCATTTAATTTCAACCACAAGAATTCAAGTAGGGCTCATATTTACATAATTGGCACTGTTTAGGACATCAAACTAGAAGAAATTAAAGATTTTACAAAATGACAAAGAACAATTCAAACTCTTCAAATTAACCCCACCAAACTTAACTATAACAAGAATAAACACCTAAATTCTTCACATTAATCCATTCAATCTATTTAGAGTCTAGATGAAGGTAAAAGTCTCTCTATCATACAAAATTCAATGTCTTTTCCAATGCAAACTATACAATCTGCCAACTACCTCCCAGATTAGGGTTTGTCTAACCTTAAATATATCAACCCCTCATGTTTAGACCCTAATGTCAGGGTTAGGAATCATTTAGAGCTATTTCCTAGATTTTAGGAAATGTTGTCATGACAACTTTACATCTTTTTGCAATTTTACATTTCTACTATCCTCCCATTCACAATTTAACCCAACTAACATCATATGTCATAAAAACACTTTAAAACATCAAATGTATAATTGTCACTCCATTTTGGAGACTTGGTCAACCTTTGACCCATTTTGACTTTTCTAGGTCTTAGCATTAGACTTACTAAAAATAGACCACAAGCATGACTCTAAGAACACCCTTCTACAAACACACATCACACCTCACTTGGGACCTTATCAATAGTCCTTATTACCTTGGTAGGTTGACTAGAACCATCTACAAGCCAAAATGAACTAGAATCTAAACAAGAGTCTAGGGTGCTCCTACACCACTCTCCCCCTGCAACAAAGAGGTTAAGGAACCTATGGTGTTAAGAACTCCTAACTGATGCCATGTTTCTTGAAGTCACTTTTTGCAATCCAGGCAGCCTCTAACTTTGGTTGGTGTTTCCATTTCACTAGGTGCTCCATGTATGTCTTGTGCCTAGTGTTCTTCTTCACTCTTAATGCAGAATCTTCTCAACCTGTGGTTTGTTCTAATCAAATATCTTGAGTTCTTCCACATCCTTAATCACCTTAGTACTATATTGTTCATCATCCATCTCTAGTCCTTTGTATTTCTTCAAGTCCTTCATATTGAAGATAGGAGAAATAGTCATCTCCTTGGTTAGTTCCACCTTGTAGGCATTTGGACCATATTTAGCCAACACCTTGCATGGTCCAATCCTTTTCATCTATAGCTTACTTGTTATGACCTTCTGTAGTCTAGCCTTGTTCAAGAATACCATCACCAAGTCCCCTACCTCACATTGTAGGTCTCTTCTCCCTTCATCTCTCTTAGTTTTCAACTTCTGATTGGTCTCCATTAGGGTCTTCTTTACTTTCTCATGTACATCTCTCATTGATTGAGAAAAATCATTAGCATGACCATTGATCCCTTCATATCCCTTCAAGTCTCTAAGCTCAAGAACTCCTCTTGGATGTAATCCGTACACCACTTCAAATGGACTCCTGCCAGTAGTCCTATTTATACTATTATTATAGGAAGATTTTTCTTGAGGAATGACTTGTTCTCATCCTTGTCCATACTCCTTAGTCAAACATCTCAACAAGTTACCAAGTACCCTATTAATTACCTCTATCTATCCATCTATTTGGGGATGATATGAAAAGCTATGAGACAAGTTGGTTCCTAGCCTCCTCCAAAGGGTCTTCTAGAAGTGTCCCATAAACTTCACATCTCTGTGTATAACTATGCTTATTGGAAACCCATGTATCCTTACTATCTCCTTGAAGAAAAGGTGATAAGTATGACTAGCATCATGTGTGGTTTTACAAGGGATAAAATGGCTCATCTTACAAAAATTGTCTACTACTAAAAATACACTATCCAAACCAGTTGGTGTCCTGGGTAATCCTACTACAAAATCCATGCTTATGCACTCCCAAGGTCTATTTGGGATGGGCAATGACTGGTAGTGACTTGCATTTGATAATGTTCCATTTTTCTTTTGGCACACTCCACACTACTCCACATATTTCCTTACATCCTTTTGCATCTTAGGCCAATAGTAGAACCTCTCTACTAAGTCTAGAGTCTTGTTCAACCCAAAGTGTCCACTCAAACTCTCATTGTGTTTCTCTTAAATGAGATTCTCCCTCATGGAACCTCCTGGAACACATAATTGTTTTCCCTTAAACAATAAACTATTTTGCAATGTGTCATCAACATATTCACTATGAAAATGATTATCAAATTTAGTGCATACCTTGTGGATCTCTGAGAAATCTGCATCTCCTTTATAGAGGTCTTTGAATTCCTCAACTCCAATGCTCTGTAACTGTATCTCTTGAATAGTGAGAAACCTCTTACTAAGTGCATCTGTAACCTTGTTATTGAATCCCTTCTTGTGATTAATGGTGAAGGTGTAGGACTGTAGAAATTCCATCCACTTGATATGCCTCAAACTTAACTTTTCTTGAATGTTGATGTAACTTAGTGCTTGGTTATCAGTGAAAACCACAAATTCCTTAGGCAATAAGTAGTATCTCCACTTCTTAAGGGCTTGTATTAAATCGTATAACTCTAAGTCATAGGATGAATACCTAAACTTGGCTTCATTTAACCTCTCACTAAAGAATGCCACTGGCCTACCTTCTTGGCTTAGGACTACACCCATTGCAATGTTACTTGCATCACATTCCACTATGAATGGCTTATCAAAACTTGGCAACACTAGTACAGGTTGGGTAGCCACTTCCTTCTTTAATCTCTCAAAGACTTCATTGGCTTCCTTGGTCCATATAAACTTTTTTTTGAGTCCTCCTTTTATGGTGTTAAGGACTGGTGTATAGATTTCATTGAATCTCCTTATAAACTTCCTATAAAACTAAGCCAACCCATAAAAATTTCTAACTTCAGTCACTATCTTAGGAGTAGGCCAACTTATAATGGCTTCAACCTTGTTCTTCCCCATCTTCGAGTCACCTTATGATTCTACAAATCCAAGGTAGACTAGTTCTTGTTTCATAAACTCACTCTTTTCAAGGTTTATGATGAGCTTCTCCTCTTGGAGTTTCTTCAATACAAGTTCTACATACTTCATGTTTTATTCCTTTTTCCTACTAAAGATAAGAATATCATCTCAGTAGAGTACCACAGACACTCCTATAGTCTCCTTTAGAACCTCATTCATCATTATCATAAAAGTACTAGGTGCATTTGTAAGCCCAAATGACATTACTAACCACTCATATAACCCCTTTATGGTCTTAAAGGTTGATTGCCACTCATCACCCTATTTCATCCTAATCTAATAGTATTGACTTTTTAAATCAATCTTGGAGAAGTGTTTAGCACCTCCTAAGCAATCCATTAAATCTTCTATTCTAGGAATAGGAAGCCTATATCTAATAGTTATCCTATTTATTGTCCTAGAATCAGTACACATCCTCACTTACCTCTCTTCTTAGGTGCCAATACCACTGGAACAACACATGGGCTAATACTCTTCTTGATTAGGCCTTGATCCAAAAGCTCTTTAACTTGCCTTGCTATCTCCTTGTTACATTCTGGTGTGGTCTTGTATGTAGCCTTGTTAGGCAATGATGCCCTTGGCACAAAGTCTATTTGATGATTGATTACTCTCTTTGATGGTAATGTAGTTGGTGTACCCTCACAAATAATGTCCTTTAATTGGTCTAACAGTTGTTTCACTTCTTTAGACATAGGTGACTATTTAGGTGACTCCTCCTCCCTTAGTTTCACCAATATGGCATAGCCAACTCCTTCTTCTTCCTTCATATCTCTTAGGAATTCCGTCCCACTCATTAAAAGTATATTGGATTCTATCTTCTCCACTGTGTCTTCTTCAATCAATGACTTTATTTTATATGTGACCCCATTCTTCTTGAATGAGTACTTATTCTCCTTTCCATGGTGTACTGCCTCCTTGTCATATTGCCACAGACTACCAAGCAACATATGATATGCATCCATTGGTAACACATCACAAAGTATTGTCTGTTGATACTTTCCTATGCTGAACTCAACCCATACATGATCATTGACCAATATGTTTTGCCCCTTGTTCAACCAAGTGAATTTATAGTGACACACATGAGGTATCTTGGTGAGGTTCAACTTATGGACTGCCTCCTCCAAAATGACATTATCAGTAATCCTGAATCAATTATGACCCTACACACTTTGCCTAATATCTTACAATTGACCCTAACAAGATCCCTCCTTTATTTGTGCTCATCCTTGGTAGGTGCTTTGATCAATATCATTCTAAGCATCAAATTTTCACCTTTCTCTAAATCCAATCTCACCTCTGAGTGTTTAGAACAATCCTCCTCTTGCACATATGCTATCTTTTTCTCCCCTTGTGAACATGATGGTTTATTAGGACACCTATAAGTAGGGTGACCCAATTTCCCACAATTGTAACACTTCATGGAAGAAAAATGAGAGCTTCTTCCAAATCCACCTAATCTTCCTCTTCCACCACTGGGAAAACTTCTTCCTTTTCCATAACCACCCCTATTATTGGGTTCATGTGCTTGTTCAATGAAATTGGCATCTCCTTGGCCTCTATTCTCATTTATTCGTCCACTATAACCTTCTCTATGTCTACCTCTAGAATATATGCCTCTTCCTCTACCCCTAGTACTTAAGTCCTGTTTCTTTTTCAATTTTTCTTCCCCTTTAATATTCATCTAATAACAACTATGGAGGGTAGTAAGTGTAAAGAGACTCAACTCTTCTTGTATATTCCATCTAAGGCCATTTAGATACCTAGAAACCTTAATGTTTTCAATTTCTTGCACTCTAGACCTAAGAATTAGGTTTTGAAACTCCTTGGTATAGGAAGCTACATCTAGGTCTCTCTGTTTGAGATTTTGTCTCTTCTTTTATAGTTGGACACCATAATTCTCTAGCAGATGGTTTTCCTTTACTTTAGCCACCATAGTCTTCCAATTGACTATTGGCTTCTTTCCTTCCTTCTCTCTTTCTTTTTGCAAGAACTTCCACCAAGTTAATGCTTGTCCTCTTAACGTTGATTTGGCTATCTTCACCTTTTGGGTCTCGGTGATCCCATCACACTCAAAGTGGTTTTCCATACTGTCAAATCCATTCCATAACTAATTTTGCATCCATTCTTCTAGTGAAGATAGGAAAGCCTTGTAGTTCCTTTCCACTTAGTTCCTTTAAGGCTTTGAGGAAAGGTTCCTCTTCTAATGGATGGTATCGCTCTCAAAGTTTGTTCTCGATGCCTACTATTCTATGTGGCCGATGGCCCTACTATTCTAATGGGTAGGAGAGGACATTACAATGTTAGGATATTATTATAGTTGCATATGCAACACCCCCTAGATTATTATAGGCAACTTTAGGAGTGGTACCTTAGAAAACTATAGTTGTGGTGGGCTTATGCATGAGTCATGAAGGTGTCTGGTTCTAGTTCTATTTCTTCTTCTACTTGATGCTTTCCCTTGTCTTTATCCACTTATAGCTTCTCTTTCATCTTTCCTATAGTTTCTGCAACCTCTTCTAATTTATTCTTCAGCTCTCTACAACTTCTTCAAGAATCATATTCTTCTCTTGTTGATCTAACAAATCTCTTGCCAACTTTGCATTGGTCACCATGGTGCTTTCTCCTATGGATACATTTTCCTCTAACATACACTCTTCACTTCCGAAGGCTTTCAATGGCTCTGATACCAATTTGAAGGTGAGTACTATCTCTCAAGATCACTCTTGCTCTTCATAAGACCTATTCTTTGGTCTTACTAAGGTATTCCACTCTACCCTACTCAAAGAACTCACCACTAACTTCAAACATTCAACTATGTTCCTCAATCCAACTATGCACTCATGGGCTCAACGTAGCCACTATGCTCCCAAACTGATCTTTAGTTTTTCCATCGAGTTCTTAATTTTCAAGTTTTAGGCCTTGTAGCTCTTTTAGCCCAATTAGGCCTCCTAAAATCAGTTTTCTTGGAATAACTCTCAACTTCTCCAATAAAACCCCCAACCTATTTAGGGATTATCTCTAAGGACTTCCTAGGCTTCAATATTTCCTAGGTTTTAGATCTCCAAGGTGTCTATACATAGGACTTTCACCAAACCCCTATTTTCTTGGGTTTTTAGGGCATGTGAACTAGTCTAGGTTCTTGGATTCTATTAGGTGCTCTATTCAAATTCACCACTCCTCTCCATGAATTCAATTATCAAGGAAACATGCCCTTAATCCAACCATTTTTTGGCACAAACCAATCAATCTTGCAAACCAGAGGAAATTAAAGATTTTGTAAAATGAAAAAGAAAAATTCAAACTCTTCAAATTAACTCCATAAAAATGAACTACATAACAAGTATCAACACCTCAATACCTCACATTAATCCATTCAATCCATTCAGAGTTTGGATGAAGGTAAAAGTCTCTCAGTGATACAAAATTCAATGTCTTTTCCAAGGAAAACTATACAATCTGACAACTACCTCCACATTAGATTTTTTCTAACCTTAAATATATCAACCCCTCATGTTTAGACATTGAGATTAGGGTTAGGAATCCTTTAGATATATTTCCTAGATTTTAGGAAATGTTGTCATGAGCAACTTTACATCTTTTTGCAATTTTACATTTCTACTATCCTCCCATGCACAATTCGATCCAAATCACATCATATGGTCATAAAAACACTTATAAACATTAGATGTATAAATTTCACTCCATTTTGGACACCTGGTCAACCTTTGACCTGTGTTGACTTTTCTAGGACTTAGCATTAGACTTACTGAAAACAAACCACAAGCATGACTCTAAGAACACCTATCTACAAAGACACATCACACCTCACTTAGGACCTTATCAATAGTCCTTATTACCTTGGTGGTTGGATAGGACCACCTATAAGCCAAAATGAACTAGAATCTAAACAAGACCCTAGGATGCTCCTACACCAAACATTTAGTTTTTATTTCAAGCCAAGGAAGATAATAGAAACACAATATAAAGATCTCACTATTTTTGAAGGTAAATGAATCTCATAGCAAGCACTCCAAGACCTTTTTACTCAAAACACAACTTCTAAATACCAGCAAGCACTGGGTGATGTAAGAATTTGCCTTAAGGCAAAATCACCCAAGATCAAGGAACTCAAGCACAAGCACAAAAATGGACTAACAAAGTATGATCAGAATAACAATATGATATTCAATTGATGTAATGTCATGTACATACACACTAGGAGTGCCTGAATATAAAGGCCTCTGGAATGGTTCTAGAATGACTAAGAGTCAACACACTAATAAGTCTTACAACAAGGCACATGTCCACCAGGAGTGGATTATCCTCCATTAAGCACATGAGTTAGTGTGATGATGAGAGGATAAGCCTACAAAGGTGTAGCACATAAAATTATGTTGTAGACACCATGTGCTTAATTAGAGTTGCTTACTTCAGTGTTGTCAATATGACAACTCATATGCATAGGAAAATTTCTGAGTGTTAAACTAATAAATAATAAAATAATGCATTGACCTAAGTAAACTTAAGTAAAGTGTAAATAGTGAATACTTATTTACACCAACACCCCCCCTTAAGTGCAACTTAGGGGAATGCACTTAAGCTTACAAAAGCTAGGCTGAAAAAACATGATGGGTCCCTGCTACTAGGCCATGTTAGGTACCCATGTACAAAATACATGCAATGAAATCTCTCATAAATCGAAGAAAGAGAGAAAACCCCATGGGAAAAACCCTCCCCCAAAAAGAGAGATGAAAAACAAGATGCATGGATAGATGGAGTAATCTAGACCCCCCCATTGCGACATACATCAAGTATATACAATAGAGAAGTATGAGAAGAACACAATCTCAATAGAGGAAAAGGTACCCCCCACAAGAGAGAAGAAGAAAGGAGACAAGGTAGTCCCCCCCCCCCCCAAATTGGAGAATGTTGATCAGTGATAGCTGCTTCAATGTAGAAGCTAATCCATGATTGTTGAATAATGTTCCTCCCCTTTGGAAGAAATAATGTCATAGGTACATATGAGATGCTTCCCCAATGTGTAGAAAGAATCCCAATGATGAATGATGTCTCTGAAACCTACTCAAAAGTCCCTGTGTCGATACAAACTATCGCCCCTTCCAATACTGCTAAAAAGAACAATGTCGGATCTAGCAAGGATGAATGTAGAACATATTCCAAAGAACCATGTGTCTCCTCAAATGATAAAGAGACCTCCTGCAACTGTTGTACATAAGGATCCACAATCATATCAACCTGTGAAGACTGATCACGTAGAGAATGGACAAGAGGGTCAAAGTGAGCCCTCACAACAACTAAAGAAGGATCTTATTCATCAAAGAGAAGATTTATATCATCAATGATGTCACCCAAATCTGCAATTTGTGACTCCACAAACAAACCTAAAATATCTATTATGTAGTCATCCACTGATGTTGGAGTTGGAAGACTAGGTGTACCGTGTTGTGCTAAATGACATGAACCTATCACTATAGCAATGTATGCATGTGGAATGTGCTGATGCTATGAGCTCTACCTGAATTTGTCAATAGTACCCCACATATCTAAATCTATTGAATCACTACCACTTGTGTCACTATCAGTTTCCACAATGTATGAAGTACAGAGAGGATTAGAGGATAAGCTTGGTGAACTTTCCTCAAAGTGAACATTCCTCTCTATGAAAATCTCATGAGTCTTAGGATCCATAAATGTATATGCCTTAACACTGTCTTCATATCTAATGAAAGTACAAGGCCTTGGTGGTGGTACCTTGCATTCCCTAGAAGATATGTTTGCCCATGTTGGACAACCAAAAACTCTTTAGTGTTTCACAATTGGTTTTTTGCCTCACCATGCCTCAAAAGGAGCTTTTTCATCTAAGACATAATAAGGAGACCTATTAAGTATGTGATTGGCACTACTTTTAGTTTTGACTTCAAGTGATGGATCAAGAGACTTGGCTTGAATCATGCAACTTTTCATTGACTTAAGAGTTCTAATCCTCATTGCTGCAACATTTGTCTTTTGTGGACTGAATGCTATTGGATTTTGAAGATCAATACCCTCAAGTTCACAAAAGTCTCTAAGTCTTGAGTTCACATATATACTTTCATTGTCCATATGAAGAACCTTTATGGCTTTCCTTGATTTCTTTTCAACATGACTCTTGAAGGCTAGAAACTTATCAAACACTTCATTCTTGTGATTAAGAAAGTAGACCCATGTGTAGCGTAAAAAGTCATCAATGAAAGTGAGGATATAGCAACCCTTGCTAACTAATGTCACTACAAAAGGACCTGCTAGAACTATGTAAACCAACTCAAGAAAAATTAATGCTCTTGAAGACTTCCCTTTATCATACTTCTCTTCTACATGCATATCCATTGAACAAATTGAACTTTCACCCTTAGAAAAGTTGATTGTAGGTAGACCTTTGACCATATTTTTTGAGCTAAGTTAATGAAGATAGCAAAAGGAAAGATGTCCATACCACTCATGCCATAATTTTCTTTGTGAGTGTGAATGTGTCAACAAATCATGTGAAGGAGACTTAGGCACAAAGTGGGAGAAGGAATAAAGCCTTGTGTTATGATTGACTTTACCTACTGCAACTAATGAATCATCTTTAAGACTGTGCACCATTACTGAATTAGGAAGGAATTCAACTTTATTGCCATCTCCATAGTGAGTGATTTGGTAGATTGAAAGGAAATTAGAGCTAAGGTTGGGAACATAGAGAACTTCTTTGAACTCTCCATTTTCCATATCAACTTGTCCTTTCCCTTCAACTTCCACTTTTGTATCACCCCGTACAAAGATGTGAGGTACCTTAGATTGCTTTAGTGAAGAAAAGTCTCCCTTTGAAGAACCCATATGATATGAGGCACTTGAGTCAAGAATCCATTCCCCTAAAGAACTTGAACCAACCATAAGTGCTTTCCCTTTTCCCTTTGAAGTGGGTGGAGTTGAATCCTTGGAAGCATTTGGAACATTGATTTTGTTCTTCCTAAGTAAGTTTTCCAACTTGTCAATTCTCTTAGTCTTGCAATGATGCTCGTCATGATTCAGTTTCTTGCAATATGCACAAAATAGTTTATCCTTCTTGTCATTATTTCCCTTCTTATTGGAAAAAGAATTGCCTTGCTGTGAGGAGGAAGATTGATGTGTCTCTAATTGTGATTTTTGCTTCCACTGCTTTTTCTTGTTGTTGGTAGAACCTTTTCTTTGTTGATTTGATTGGTTCTTATTAGTAGCCACCAATTCTTTGGTCTTTAATGACTTGAAAATTCCCATATCTATCAACTTGGATTGTTCCAACATTGACATTTCCACAAATGCATCAAATGAACACTTAGTGAAGGCACTTCCCATGGTCAATCTGTGAGTGTTGTAACTCAAAAAAAAAGATGCATACTCTGAAGGTAGCCTCTTCAAGATGTGATAAATCAATCTATCATCCTTCATGGGATTACCACAATCCTTAAGTAGTGCTCTCAATTCATTGGCTTTGTTGATATAATCTTGAATTGTGTCAAAATTCTTAAGATCCAATAGAAGTAGACCATCCTAAATTTGGAATACCTTTTCCTCATCTACCTTACCATACAACCCTACAAGTTTGTCCCAAGCACCCTTGGCTTCCTTGAAGCTAGAAATGTGGAAGAAGAGATCTCCATGAACACAAATATGAATGATTCTTAAAGCATAATTGTCTTTAATTTTCCAATCAATTAGTGTTGTAGCATCAGTGGGTTTTGTGATTGTACCATCAACATATAGATTTAAACCTTTTTCCATTAATCTACTCCATACAATATCTTTCCATGTAGTATAATTGTGTGAAGTTAGAAGTGGAGTTTTAGGTGTACTCATGATGCAAAAAATCAAAAGAGCACAAAAGAGAGACCCCCTCTATTCACTCATTCAAAGAACCACCCCCCCACCCCAACCTCACCCAAAAAAAAATGATGCTTTTGGCACTTTATATGTAGTGTGTTTACAATAGGCCACTTGTCAAAATGTACAAAGTAGACTTGTAATTTTTTTCTTTACAACTATCTTTTGAGGTTCAAATCTGGCATTAAGCACTGTAACTCAAATGTACAACAATTTTGAAGAGTAATAAAGCAATACAATGCAAAAGGGGACCTAATTTTGAAAGTGATATTTTTGTCCATAGAAGCCTATAATTTGTTTGAAATCTAGAAAGTAGATGAAAAATTAAGCACTTTCAAAAAACAAAAAAAAAAACCTAAAAATGTGTCCAGATGAGCCTGCACGGAGCGTTTGAAGTTGCAAAATATAGGATTGGATAGGTACAATCTCCAAAAAATGCAATTTCTAACAAATATGTGCACCAAAACCAAAAAAGAATAGCACTACTGAAAAGTTCAGTAAATTCTACCTGAAATAAGAAAATTGCACCTGATTTGGAGTCTGGATGATTAAGTTATGGCCTCCCACAGTTAGACTATCAAATCAAAATCAAATCTAGAGAGGGGTATGGGCAGCAAATTGTGAGGTTAAATTTGATGATCAAATAGTCATCACGATATTGTATTCTGGGTTGCAAATGACAATCAAACGACTGTCAAATTTAACATAGTAAAAAGGTCACATCAACGAAAAATCCCCCTTGCTGATGTGGCAGGTGACATTAGGATGACGTCAGCTGTATGAAAGTGCCACACAACTGCTGAGTCAGATGTATGGATCTATATAGATCACGGAAGGGTGGACAGTATGGATGCTGAGCTATTGGTGACTATGTCGGTGCTGACATGGAGGGTATGAACTGCAAACATGGCAGGCTTTTGTGGTCTGACATGGATGGGTCGTGTGGCAGAGATGCTGAGTTGGTAGTCTATCCTACGTGGATGCTGACAAGGTGTGATGCCATATGGAGTGCAATGTGGTTAGTGAGGTGTTTTTCCATGTGCATTCGGTGATCGACGTGTGGTCAGGCCAGTGACTGGAGGGGTCACCAACGAGTTTGTAGAGGCTGCCAAGAAGTCAATTACGGTGCCAGATTGTGGTGTTTGAAAGTCAGAAGAATAAATGCAACCACCGGTGAGGTATAGAAGATATGAACAGCGCCAAAGTCCTGCACTAGTCACTGGGAAATAAAATGTGCAACGAGGTGGGGTGGGATAATTATCCCACATGCACCCTATTAACAAATGTCAAAAGCTTTAAAAACAAAGCCCGATGGAGGTAAAATAAAGAAGGTTGTCAAAGGTAAGGGCTTTGTGTGTTGGCGATGCTAGAATGTGTTGACTTGCCTCATTATGCCAGTTTTTGATGTGTTGTAAACCGTTGGATCTTTTAAAATATCGATGGAATATTTGTTGAATCAATAAAGAATATTTCTTTGTGAGGGCCAGGATTTGACCACCCAGTTCTTGCAAAAAAGATTTCTTTGCAGGCCTAGTAGGCCAAAAAAAATTTAAAAAATTACTCTGAAAATGGTAGAATAATGTAGAGAAAAATAGATCTAAAATTCAAATGAACAGATCAAAAATGATCATATTGAATTTGCAAATTAGGCCTTTGGGTGCTAGTTTGCAACAAAAATTTGCCTCAAATTTGACTATGGCCCAGGGTAGGCAAATTTATAGTCAAATTTCAACGAATTGATGTTCTGGATGTAATGGTGAGGTCCACTTTGGCTCTAGATGCTCCCAATGACTACAATACTCCATATCTGAGTTGAGGTCCTCCAAGAGGTGAAGCAAGAAGATGGCTTTCGATGGCTATGTGACGAGAAATTATCTTAGCTCTAATACCATGTAAGAATTTTCCTTAGGGAAAAATCACCCAATATCAAGGAACTCAAGCACAAGCACAAAAATGGACCAACAAAGTATGAATAGAATAACAATATGATATTCAATTGATGTAATGTCATGTACATACACACTAGGAGTGCCTGAATATAAAGGCCTCTAGAATGACTAGGAGTCAACACACTGATAAGTCTTACAACAAGGCACACATCCACCAGGAGTGGATTATCCTCCATTAAGCATAGGAATTAGTGTGATGGTGAGAGGATAAGATTACAAAGGTGTAGCACATAAAATTATGTTGTAGACACCATGTGCTAAAATAAGAGTGCAAATAACTATGTTATCAACATGACAACTCAGTTAATTATGCAAACTCTAGTGTTGTAGACACCATGTGCTTAATTAGAGTTGCTCACTCTAGTGTTGTCAACATGACAACTCATATGAGTGCGCAAACTCCTAATTGTCAAACTAATAAATAAAATAATAATGCATTGACCTAAGTAAACTTAAGTCAAGTGTAAATAGTGAATACTTATTTACACCAACAGATGAAGCACAGATATTCCAGAAAAATATGATAATGTTTTCAAGTAAGATGTTACAATAGTATGGATGATTAAATCATAAACTTTACTGACCCTAAAACAATTGGCCTTGCCCTCATTTATAGACAATTATTTACAATTTAGGTAGTAAAACTACTTCCATCCCTAACAAACTCACCTAGCACCTTGATTAGCATAATCTACTACTATCTCATGCAGACACATTTGCAAAATAAAATAAGTTAAATCATAGCCTAAAAGGGGTAGAAAGAATTAGGGAAGAAAAAAAGGGGAATTCTAGAGGGAAATCCAATCTTAAATAGTGATCTTTACATGCTTTTCTTGTAAACTCTCTGCCAATTATCTACTCAAGATGCCCACTGATTGATAAGAGAACTCCGCCCCTCTAACAACCTTAAATCCTTTAGGTACATGGATAAAAACATAGTCAAAAAGGAATTTATCTACCATCATTAACTACTCCCTACATCATTAATAAGTCAATCAATCAACAACAACGATGGATGGTCAGGCTTGAAAGGAATTCCAAAACATCTAGTTGTGTGATGAAAGGACTTGAGTTCCGAGACTTTCAAGTTCAAAACCTTAAAATACAGCTACCATGGAATACAAACTCACCCAAATGGATCATAGGGAAGAAGGAATACCAAACCCAGAACTTTGCCTTGTAGAGTTGTAGTTCTTGTGAAAGCAAGTGAAGCTCCTCCTAAGCAAGTACTAAAACAAGTCAATAGGATCCCTAGATGGTGAAAATATTGCATGTAGGAGGGTCCTTGTCATGTAACCTCCTATGTCACATACAAGATGCATCAAACATAGAAGGGGAAGCCTCATTGATCTTGAAAGATAATCATTTCAGACTCCCTACTATGGGGTTACAAACATATGAGCACCCTTCCATTTCTTAACTTGTTGCTTCACTAAATTTCCTTTCTTGGATGCCTCTCATCTTGTGGTGGAAACTAGTCCTTTCATGATTAGGATCTTGGGACCCGACTGACCAAGAACCCTTGGGGAATCATCTTCTCATCTTTTCTTAGAGACGTCTATTTTACAAGGCGATAACCATCTTCTAGAATTTACATTGGTTCTTGTCCCACCCCAATACCCAAACAATTTTTCCAATCCTTTGAAACCAATATCCATTAGAACTTGTGAGGACTAGACACACATTAATACCATGATCCCTTTTGAAATGCATTATTTTTACCAGGCTTAAAATTTATGGTTCCTGGGACCTTGTGTGCTCCCGTCCTTTTCTTAAAAATGAATATGCTATATGGGGGAGGGGAACACAAAACTTGAAAGATGAAATAATTAAAGTGACATCTACTAAAAGAAAAATGTATGGCTTGCAGATACCATATTTTGTGATGCATCTTGGCAAACAATCAGAGGAAAAAACCACCCCTTATAGTCACCCAATAACATGAAAAGGGCTGCCAATGTGGCGATCAGTGAGCCACCACTAACCCAACATGACTAAGGAAATACATGTGCTTTAAATAGTGACCATATCCCATACTTATCTTTCAGAGCCAAAGCCACCAACTAGACACCCATGAGGGCATGTCTGCAACCTTCTAGACAAGATAAAAAAATGAACTTGACTTGTGAGGTCCAACCCCATGCAGAACTAAGGACAAAAATCGACACCAAAGGGTGTCTAGGATGCAAACTACCCTCTCAATAGAGCCAACACCTAGATAAACCTAAAGAAGCAAACTTGCACCACCAAATCACACTACCCAAAAAAGAAAACAACATAACCAAGCTCACCTTCCTACAATGAAATGCATCTAGTACCATGAACTTAAACCACCAACCAGTGGCCAAAACGCAAGTCACCGAGAGCATCCTATAGGAGAAACATTAATGTGCCCTGAGCACAAAGAGGGTAGAGCCAAAAATATTTTCCCTACGACACATAAACAAAGGAAATAAAACAAAAACATAACAAAAATAACTAAATGATGACCAACAAAACAACACCTAAAGAGGTGAAACAAGTAAAACAAAAACAACACCAAAAAGGACATAGGGAGAAAATTACAGCTGATGAAAACCCAAAGAAAGACATGAACTACAAAAGGAAATTTAAAAAAAGGAAAATGCACCAACCTCGAACACTAACTTGTAGAGGTACTATGGATCTACGACCCACCCTCATTTGAAACAAACCAAAACTAGCTTGTCCCACCAAAACACTTATAGAATCAAGAAACTATCACTCATAGGTGGGGTGACTTTTGGAAATTTGGCTAAGAGGTAAATTTGTAAATGAATTAAGGTTGACATTTATGAAAACATATCACTTGTATAAAGCTAGCACATCATGGAGATACGGTTTTGGTTTGAAGACTTAGAAAATTATCCAAGTATCAGAAAGTTTAACCATTAGCACATATAAAGTTTTGGCTTGTGAAGATGATAGACATTTAGTTAGCATGTGCATAGTTGAGAGAAGAAAGAAAGGGCTATAAGGATCCCATATGAAAGAGTGTGAGTCTTAATGAGCAGTACAGACTAAGATATGGATGATTTACTGATTGTAGGTATGCATAGGCAAGACATGGCATTATAAAGGGAATGATTATTTTAAGGAATTATTTTGTTTACCAAAAAAATTACTTAACCTATTAGGGATGACATCCTAGATACTAACCCTGAGTGAGAAAAGTATGATTTTGTATTTTGGGACACATGTGAAGACATGAAGGCCGACATAACAATATTACTTAGTATAAAGGACATAACTTTAGAGGCAAAGTTGTGAGATGTCTATGAAATTGAAATGTTATTATTTTATGATGCAAATTTGATGTGAAGAGCAATAAGAGGTAGTATATGTGAATATTTTATAGTGAGCTACAATGGTCAAATCAAATATTGAAGATATCAACATTGTCAAAGGTTTTGTGTCTATCCCTTTTGTGTGAAAAATATTATTGTATATTGCATGCGTGGGTAGTGGTATCATCTTGCATACTTTTTTATTGTTATATTACAACTCCTAATAGGATTGAGGCTTCTAACAATGACCGAGACACTATATGGATGTAATAGACTCCTAAAAGGGTCAATATCTTTCACAAGATACTTTTGATTAGTGGATCATTTTGTGGATACCATCCCCACCAAGGTTTTCCCTTGGCTTGGGCTTCCCTAGTTAACAAATAATGGTGTTATGAGTTGCATTGTGTTATTGCTATGTTTACTTTTTAGTTTATTGAAATGTGCATGTTATAAGGTTTTTAATGATATCCATAGTTGAAATTTTTTTTTGGAATATTGATTCACCACCCCCTCTCAGTATTTCCTATTGCTAACAGTAATAACTCAAATGAAGACTTTTACTTGCATAGCACAATTGTGATTGTCGAAGAAAGTGACAATTAACCCCTTTATGCATCTTAAATAACCTATCAATCATGGAAATTAGAGGGTGCATTGATTGTACTTGTTCTTTATTAATATACGTTGTCACGTGTCCAACCCAAGACAACATAAACCTTTTCTCCTCGCAGAAGATACAAGGTAAAGGGGTCCTGACAGTTCTGGGAATTACTTTTCTCATTGGTTATAGACCCTTGGCTCAAGCCTGGGGATCCCTACTTTCTTCTCCCACACAAGAGGGATTGGCAACTTGGACAAGGATGCGGGAATCCAAACACCAAAAATCAAAACAAACACCAAAGACTTGTCTCAAAGGAGACAAGACAAAAGCAAAAAGAGGGGACACAATTTTTTTCTCACAAAAAGTAGGGACATGTATGTAGGGCATAAAAAATCCCTCATCTACCATCAATTTTTTTTGTAAAGCATTGTTACTTACTACTTCAAGACAAGAATCAAACCAAAGATGTAAGGATATGTTTGGAAGCCTCACCCAAAATAGAAACGTCTCAAAGACTTCCTTTGTCATGTTGAAATCTGGTTACCATGGCTTTAACATGAGAGGAAATTTGGTTTCCCAACACCATTGATATTGATATAGGGTTATATTTTCATCTTGTACAAGCTCAAAAATAACAGTTAAAAAGCCTTTAGCTGCAGGATAAATCTGCATATAATCTTCCAGTATCAGCTTCTAATACTTTGATATCCATTTGTGAAGATCTATCAAAATGGGCCAAAAACCTTTGAAATGACATATCAATTGAGGTCTAGTGAATACAACTATATTCTAAAAACTTCTTGCTCTAACTCTGCATGCAACATGATAGGGCAAGTCTTGGTTGACGATCAAATGCCCTAATATCAATTTACCCATTAATTGATTTTAAAAGGTCATGTCTCACCTTTTCTTAGTCCACACCCTAGTCACTATTACATCTACCCTATGCTTACAAATTTGGTAGTGTTAAAAAAGCCCTGTGACTAACAAACCCCACTTTGAACCCTCTGAAATCCTACCACTTTATCCTCCATTTGAGATGTTTGAGAACCATTTTTGCTATGAGCTCATTACATAATGCTCGTATTTTCTACTTTGTGTCATTCTCAGACTATCTAAAAGGATTTGTTCTACCTTTGTAACTAGCATGAACACCAACAATTTTTGAGCCCTAGCCTCTATGAGGTTTCCGCTATCGAGAGCCTTTTTTTTTGCAACTAGTTTATATTTAGTTTTTGAAAATATTACTATTTCATAAATTCAATTTTTTTTCTAGATATAAATTTTAAGAAAATTTAGTGCATCTACAATCTTTTAAATGAATTACTATAATTGAAAATACATTTCATCTTTACTAACAACTGAGTAAATTAACTTTAGATTATTTCTTTATTCATTAGATTGAAAGAAATTTCTACCATAATGGAATCTATTAGAGTTTTCTCAAGTTTCCTTTTCTGAACTTCTTTGTAAGTGTTTTTGAATATTTGCAGTCCTTTTTGAAATACTTAGAATGATCTATTTGAATATTGTGAATAAGAATATTTTCATTTAGATTAAAAAAACAAAATTTATTTACAATTTTATTTAATTGTACAAAAAACTAAAGAAATAAGATATAGGTTTCTATGTTAATGCTTCATATTTTAGTTAATAGTGTATATGGCCTTCATTCAAGGGGTGTTTGTGAGCTAAGAGAACTTGGAAGCATGGAAGGTGTTGGTCCCATCCATGGGTCAGTATACTAGGGTGGGGGGGGGGGGAGGTGAGTCAGTATACTCAATATGCACAACTTTTTTTTTACTTCAAATCACATTCACTACTTCTATATAGGTTAGTGCAAGATAAAACTCAACCAGTTAGGGTCAAGAAAAAACATAGCACATGAAAATAGCAACACGAAACACAACATTTATCTTGTGGAAACCCAACTATGGTAAAAACTACAATGTGTGAGTCGATCCTCACAAGTTTGCACTATTATGAAATGTGCCCAATCAAGAGCTTATCCTTGTTAAAAGATTACAATGACACTGCGAGGTGTCACCCTATTAGGGAATTCAAATATGATAAGGGATTTGTACAAAGAGTCTGTTAGGGTCCACCCTCGATACAATTTATTTTTGTATAGATAAGTAAACAAGAAAGAAATGACCTATTAGTTTAGCTACTAAACTTAGCTTGATTTGGATCCTTCTTCCACTTTCTTGACCAGTCTTAGCATCATGTTCTGCCTTCTTTTGGATCTACCACTTTAGTCTTTGGTTACTTGTGTGCTTTACTCTCTTAACTTGAGCACATGATACTCTTTGCACTATTTTAGGCTCACTCTCCCTTCCTAATACAATCTCTCCTTGATCGTTCTTATTCATTTTGTGAGATTCCACTTTAGCTTGGCACTTCTTGCTCTCAAGATATTCGCTTGGCAATCTCACCTTCTACCTTTCATCTTAATTTTCTTATATACTCTTCTTCTAACTTCACTTGATCTAATAATTTTAAATTGAAATTATCTTCCTCTTATTAACTCAATCGCCTGTCGCAGTGGTACGTCATTCTTGTTAGGTTGTGGTGTGTTCGTACAAAGTTATGGCTGTTGTGTGTTCTTGGTGACTAGCTTTAATTAAAAAGAATTTTAATTATAATTCTTCATACTATGACTTGGTCCTTTCTCCCATCACCATTAAATGTGATGTCAATTGCACTATTACCCTCTACATGACTAGGTGGTCACGAGTATCTTGCTTTGTGCTCATCATGTTGAATCATCTTGCTATGTTGTCTACTATTTTTTCCACTTGGTTTTATTCTACTTGTATAAGCTTCAATTATCATATTTTGTATAAGTGGGTTACCTTTGTCAATACTTCCATTGAGCTTGCCATCGTTATTGTTTTCCCTTGAGAGTTAAGGTTGCACATTGGCATGCCTTTCTGATTGTACCTATCTATTAGTCATGATCCCTTTGCATGTGTCGCTAGAAATGATGTAATATCTTTGATGACTAAGTCTACTAGTATCATCAACTTGTTGGTTTTCAACACTTAGGCCAACAAAAGGTAGAATTGGGCATGTCGAAGACCTTTCTCAATCTATGAAGGAGGTGGATGGTTAGGTTAAAAAGTCACTACTAGAAGCTAACCAAAGTTGATGAAAAGAAAAGGGAGTTGAAGTTTTATGTTGGGGGCTTAATCATGGTCCACCTCAATAGATCTAGCCTTTAGAAGGGTATACCAAGTAAACTACATATGAGAAGGATAGGACCTTGTAAAATATTAGCCAAATATGGACTAAATGCTTATAAGGTAGACCTCCCTGCATGCCTAGCAATATCTCTAGTTTCTAATGTCCAATACTTGGTCAAATACAAAGGACCTATTGTAGAGGAGATTGGGCCAATTTTTGGAGATAAAAAGGTCATTGTGGATGTGCTTTTACCACCCAAGAGAAAGCCACAAGTTGAGAAGATCCTAGCTTCAAGAGTTAAGAAGAAGACAATACATGGTGTGTACATGGAGAATATCATCAAGTGGAAACATATTCCAAAGTCAGAGGCTACTTGGGTTTTAGAAAATGAATTTAAGAAAATTTGAATTGATGTCACCAAGTGTGACTTGAATTTCTTGTATAGGCGTAGAATGGTGCAAAAGCACCAAGGTTTGGCTCAAAATCCAATGCAAAATTTTGGCTTGTAATGACCTTAGCTAAGTCATTGATGAAATAAGGGTCATAGGGTGGTCCATTAGTTTTTTTGTGATTTTGTGTGGTCAATGTGTGTGTATCAAGGCATCAGGCCAAAGATTGTCAAGAAATTGCCAAAATGTTGTAAAATAGGCCAAATTTGGCATGGTATGGGAAAAGACCCCATAGTGCTCTAAAAAGATCAAAATAGTGCCAAAATTTTCTAAAACATAATTTTGGGTCACTTCTCAAGGTTTTAAGTCAAGTTGATAAGTATAAATGTAAAATTGTGAAATATTGTCAAAAGTTGTCATGACAATTTTTGCAATTTTGCAAAGTTGTATGGCAACTTTATGCATACTTGAGAAATTTTATTTAAAATTAGTTTGAAGGACCCAATATCATTTGGTACATCTAGGAGAGGTTTATATAAGACCTTCTACATGGATTTTTCTAGGATGAAGGGCAATTTCTATGAAGGTAACTTTAAATGCAAGCAATTTTTTGGACTGTTTTATTCCAAAGTTCCATTTTTGCACAAGAAATTCCAACACATGGATTGAATTTTCCTTTCTAATAGCCTGTACAGTTAGAGTAGCTTGTTTTGCATCTTTCTAATTTTATGTGTGAATATTTAAGTATGTTTTGTTAGCTAAATAAAATTACTACTCTATTGACCTATTCTCTACCAGAACTAGGGTAGTTGTTCATATGGCCCTAGCAGGAATTCTAACCATGAGACTTCAATGACATTTTGGGGAATAATACTAGGGTCTTTGTACTATATTTTTTCTTTTTCTCAAGTTCATAAGAAGTTGTTTACTATTTTTACTATAATGCCCTAAGTAAGCATAAAGGAAACCCAACTAGAAAAGATCAATCACAATGTGTGGATATTGACTAGAATGGATTGAACAAGCCAATGTAATGACTTGCATTAATCAATAGACTTGAAGAATCCCTGGACAAGGGATTAGGAAAATTTAAATTCTTTAAGGGGTTTACCCCATTAAAAACTAGAAATAGTGCTTTTTCATTTGTAAATTGGACAAACTAAGATTCGCCAGTGTACGAACGGATCTGAAACCCAAAACCCTAGTAATATAATAGTACTTTGAAAAGGGTATCTTGAATGGAAATTAGTTTAGGGCTTCATGTGGAGATTTTGAAAATTACTCAACAAAAAATCAATTAGGAGACCTAATTAAGGGCTATTAGTCTAGTAGGCCTAACACCAAGCAATTTAAAAGATCAGTAAGAAAGATCTAGTTGATTCTTCCAAAATGACATCAAGTGAATATGAAATAGTGAGATCAAGAGCCAATAAACCCTACCAAATGCTCATGAGTTTCTATGGTGATTTGTGAGGGGAGATTGTCCATGTGAAAGTAAGAGAAATATTGAAATTTTTTTTTTGTAGAGGGGTCCTAGAGTGGTAAGGGAATTGGCTAAGTTTCCCAAGGATTATGGTTGGTCAAGAAAGTGGCCTAGTTGTGAGTCTGACTCAATCTAAAGGAAATCCTTATAAAATTGGTATTAGAGACCATAAAAGACTTACATAGGAATATTACACATGTTAGAATTAGTTGGAGAGTTAGTCATGGTTACTAATGCAGAGTTGGCCAAAAAGATACAAGATCAAGAGGAGGGGAATCAGATCCTCAAAGAAAAGCTAGTTGCCATTGAGAGCAAGCTAGGTGAAATTGAGGATAAGATAAAATAATTTAGTGGTAAAGTGAAAGAGAGTGAATAGAAGAGTAAGGAAGTGACTATTGAAGATGAAGTTCATGAACCTGATCCACTATTACAGGAAGAACCATTCCTCAAGGCTATTAAGACATTACAAGGAAAGGCACTTGAAGGTATTCCATTGTTTAGTGGTAAGATGGAGCCAAAGTTGGTCATGGAATGGATAGAGGGGATGAAAATCACTTTGAGTGTGAGATCATGAGTGAGGCCCAAAGAATGAAGGTGAAAAAGTCAAGAATGAGGGGACTAGTCATGACTTGGTGAAAATTTGTGTAGGCAGAGAGAGAAAAAGAAGGGAAGAACCCCATAGCTACATGGAATGGTGTGATAACAAAGGCCAAAAAAACCTATTTATTAGAAGATTATGAGATACAACTTCAAAGAAAGAGGTGGAACCTTAGATAGATAGATATACATGAATGCATACATAGAGGAGTTCAAAAAGTTATGCCTAAGTTTCAAAGTACAAGAAGATGAGAGCATCAGAGTTGCTAGATATTTGAATGGACTAAGATGGAATATACACGAGGAAATAAATCTCGTACTCCCTACTAGTATTCACAAATGTTTTTAGTTATCCCTCAAGGTGGAAGAAAAGAGAAAAAAGAAGAAAGATTTAACCAGTAGAGGTAGGGGCAGAGGCAAAGACTCAAGAAGACATCAAGGAGGATATAATCATAGGGGAAGTGAATCAAGACCCCAAGGTGAATCTAGACTAACAAAAGACTAATGAATCAAGTGGAAGAGGAACTTATAGTAGAGGAATAAGTTCTAGTAGAGGCAAATTTAGAGGCTCTAGTAGAGGGTCACATTATGCAAATATGAAGTGATATAATTGTGGGTAGTTGGAACATCCAACCTATAGGTGCCTTGAGAAGGTAACATCTTCACTATTAGAGAAGTGAGTGAGTTATGTCCAAGAGGATTCAAGTAGTATTAAGTCTCTTGAAGTGAATCTAGACTCAAAGAGTGGTGAGAACCTAATGTTTAGGAGAATACTGATCAAAGAACATTTAAGTAGGAGCCCAAGAAAAGGAGATCACTTTTCAAGGTAAGATACAAGATTCTTGGTAAGGTGTGAAAGGTAATATTAGATTCAGGGCCTATTGATAATATAATATTAGGGGAGGAAATCAACAAGCTAGGACTAACTAGAATCCATTATACCCATCTATACAGAGTAACATGGTTAATTAAAGGGGTATAATATTTTAGTTAATGAACAAGCATGGTTGGAGTTTTCCATAGGAGAACATAGTGATACAATTTTGTGTGATGTTCTAACCATGAATGCCCACCATTTTCTATTAGGTACACTATGGAAGTTTAACAAAAAGACCATACATCATGGAATAAGAAGTCCCACTCTTTTCAAAAAGATGGAGTGACCTATAAGATCCAATCTTTAGTGGATGAAGGAGAGGGTAACTCTATGGGTCTTAATGTATTATTGATGAGTGGAAAGGAGTACCTACGTGATCTCAACAAGGAAGATGGAGTGGGTTTTTCCATTGTTGTGAAACCTAAGGAAGAAGAAAAACCTAAGCAAACAACTTTACCTATAAATGTGCAATAGCTATTGGATCAGTTCAAAGACATTGTAAGTGATGGATTACCTACAACTCTACCCCATCAAAGGGTATTCAATCATTGATTGACTTCATACTAGTAGCCTCATTACCTAACAAGGCAACTTATAAGATGACTCCTGATTAGAACAAAGAGGTAGCAAGGCAAGTCCAAGAGTTGCTTGACCAAGGTTTGGTGAAGAAGAGCACAAGCCCATATGCAGTTCTAGTTGTTCTAGCACCCATGAAAGAAGGTAAGTGGAGCTTTTGTACTAATTCTAGAAAAATAAATAAGATAACAATAAGATATAGGTTTACTATTCCTACAATAGAGGATTTAATGGATTGTCTTGGAGGGGCTAGGTATTTTACTAGGATAGAATTGAAGAGTGGTTATCATCAAATGAGGACTAAGGAGGGTGATGAGTGGAAGACAACCTTTAAGACCATATAAGGGCTATATGAATGGCTTGTCATGTCATTTGGGCTTACACATGCCCCTAAAAACCTCCTGATATTGATGAATGAGGTGCTCAAGGACTAAATTGGAAGGTTTGCGGTGGTCTATTTAGATGATATCCTCATATTTAACAAGACTAGAGAGAAACAGCTTAAAAATTTGTAGATTGTGTTGAGGAAGTTGTACAAGGAGAAGTTGACAATCAACTTGGAAAAGTGTGAGTTCTTGCAATAAGAACTATTACACCTTGGATTTTTGGTTTCACAAGGTAATCTAAAGATGGATCCTCACAAAGTGGAGGCTATACTCAATTTACCTACTCCAAAAACAAGGACATAGGTAAGAAGTTTTCATTGATTTCCACAATTTTATAGAATGTTCATTAGAGGTTCTAGTGAAATTTGTGCTCCTGATCTAGATACAATAAAGGGTGGTTTGAAAACTAAATTCAAGTGGATTAAAGAAGCTGATAGAGGGTTTGAAATGTTGAAGAAATTAGCCAACCCAACCCATCTTGTTTTTGCCTAGTTTTGAGAAGATGTTTAACCTAGAATGTGATGTAAGTTATGTGGCAGTAGGAGTAGTTCTCAGTCAAGATGGGAGACCCATAGCCTTTTAAAGTAAAAATTTGAATGAGGCAAAGAAGAGATACTCTTCATATGATCTATAAATCTATGCATTAGCTTAGGCCCTTAGAAAATCGAGGCACTACTTATTACCTAAGGAGTTTGTAGTATTCATTGACAATCAAGCATTGAGTTTCGTGAACACCCAAGACAATGTTAGGATTAATGAGATAGAAATAATAATTACATGCAAATACAACCAATATCAAAAATGAATAAATCACAGAAAAGAAAACACAATATATAAATATTTAACGTGGTTCACCCAATCCATGGGCTATGCCCACCAAAAATGAGTCCAATATTCTTATTATCCATTGAATACAATTTGTAATCCCTTATAGCTCAATATTGCTGCAAGAACCTATAATCTCATCATACAAAATGAAATCCCTAATTCTAAGCCATTTTATACAAGCCTTTTGTTGCTTACAAAATTAGGGCTAGAATAAGTCATCCAATAGAAAAAAATAGCAGTTGATGCCTTTCATAATTACATGTAAATACAAAAAATATCATAAAATGATAAATCACACAAAAGAAAACACAAGACACAGAGATTTAACATGGTTCACCCAATCCCTAGGCTATGCCCACCAAACATTGAGTCCAATATTCTTATTATCTGTGATTATAACCTGATTACAATTTATAATCCCTTACAACTCAATATTGTTGCAAGAAGCAACAATCTCATCATACATTAGGAAATCCCTAACCCTAAGCCATTTAATACAATCTTTTTGTCTCTTTTAAAATTGGTGCTAGAATAAGTCGTCCAATAGAAAAAAAGAGAGTTGTTGGTGCCTTTTATAATAATAAAGCTGGTTGAGCTTTTGGGGGCACTGCCCCCCAAAAAACCCCATGAGGGCATTTCCTACCAAAAAGCCCCACAAGGGCATTGCCTCTGGATCCCATCATGTATTATGACAAGAAGCACACTTGGGGCTCTACCCTAGGACCCCACAAGAGACACTACCCCCAAACCCCTATAGTAAATTCTGGGGGGAAATCACACCAAATAAATTGGGGAAAATTAGCCTTTGAGTTTGATTAAGCTCCATATAAAAAACAACCACAAACGTATTGAGTGGATAGAATTTTTGTAGGCTTATACCTTTATAATCAAGCATAATAAGGGTCAAAGCAATAAGGTTCTTGATTCATTGAATAGGAGACTTCTTATTGTCCAAGATGTACAATTGCAAAGCATAAGAGTTGAGAGCTTTAATGATCTCTACAAGGAGGGTGAGGACTTTATAGAATGATACAATTTATGTAGTGAGTTTAATAACCACTTGCATAGTCAATTTGCAGATTACATTGTATAAAATGGGTTATTGTTCAAGGGTGGTCAGTTATGTGTACCTAAAGGGTCCATGAGATAAAATCTAATACAAGAGAAGCACAATGGGAGTCTTTGTGGGCATTTTGGTCTCAATAAGATACTTGAGTTGGTTCAAAGATTATGCTTCTAGCCTAAGATGCAAAAGGATGTGAGAAAGTATGTGGAATAGTGCATTGAGTTCCAAAAAGCTATAGGGACTTCTTCAAATGCTAGTATGTATCATCCACTACCTATTCCCAATAGACCATGGGAGTGCATTAGTATGGATTTTATAGTTGGTTTGCCAAGGACTAACATTGGGTTAGATAGTGTTTTTGTAGATTGTTGATAGGTTTAGTAAGATGAGCCACTTCATTCCATGCAAGACAAAACACGATGCTAGTTACATTGTAGACTTATTCTTCAAGGAGGTGGTTAGAATCCATGGACTACCAATGAGTATATTCTTTGAAAAAGATGCCAATTTTATGGGCCATTTTTGGAAGACCTTGTGGAAGATGTTAGGAACCAACCTTTCATTTAGATTTGCCTAACATCCACATACAAATGGCCAAACAGAGGTCATAAAAAAATTCTTGGGCAACCTATTAAGGTGTTTAACAAAAGAGTATGGACAGGTATGGGATCAAGTGTTACTATAGGCAGAGTTTTCCTATAATGATATTATGAATAGAACTACAAGTAAAAGCCCTTTTGAGGTTGTATATTGCCTTCATCCAAGGGGTGTGTGAGACCTTAGATAAATTGGAAGCATGGGAGATAGTAGTGAGCATGTTGAATATTTTTCTCAATCCATGAAGGAGGTGAATGATTAGGTAAAGAAGTCACCGATGGAAGCTAGCCAAAGACTCGAGGAAAAAGATGATGAAAAGAAAAAGGTGTTACAGTTTGAATTTTAGGACTTAGTCATGGTCCACATCAATAAAGCCAAAATTCATAAGGGAATACCAAGTAAACTCCAAATGAGAAGAATAGGGCCTTGTAAAATATGGATTGAATGCTTATAAGGTAGACCTCTCTGCAGACCTAGCAATATCTCTTGTTTCTAATGTTCAAGATTTGGTCAAATACAATGGACCTATTGCAGAGAAGAGTCAAAAAAATTTTAGAGTTGAGGAGGTCATTATGGATTTTCTTTTACTACCCAAGAGCAAGCCACAAGCTCCAAAGATCTTAGATTCAAGAGTCGAGAAGAAGACAAGACATGGTGTGTACATGGTGTTAGCCCCAACTAATGATGTAACTGAGAATGCTATGAATGTATGTAAAAGAGTCATATCAGTTGGTATTTTTTCATTAATGTCAAATCTTATTTGATTATACATTATGCTAATTCAGTAGAGTGCCATTTGATTTGATTGATGAAGAGGATTTGAAGAAAGTATGTTGATGATAGAGTATTGAGTTATATGGTATTCAATGGGCACTTGAATGAGTTGGAAAATGATAATTTAATGTTGGTTTGATTATTTTAAAATCATGTAATCTTGTACTGTAATGAGTTATACAAGCTACACTGAGTGACAAGGTGAAAGAAGAAAGACAATGTTCACCGAGTGACTACAGTTATCACCAAGAATTTGATAAAGCAAGTTAAAGTTTAGTGTTAACTAAGAAAGTTTAGTATTAACTAAGTGGTGTTTTAACCTATTAAAATGTTACATTCATTTAGTAACAACCGGAATAAATTTTTTATAAAGATGGAATTTGAAGCCAACCTTTGGTAAAATTAAGGATGTTCAAGAAGTTTGAAAGTGCGAGCCAAACTTTGTTACAATTTTAATGGCTGGAAAAATACAATGAAGATTTGATGATGGAGATTGAAGAAGCATAAGGATGAGCACAAATTTCTATGAAAGTTCAATTTTTTGAGTGTCTAGATACATTATATTTGGTATGAATATGAGATCAACAATTGTGTTTAAGTAGAAAAATCTAGAAACAAAGAGACTACTATTTATGGAGAAGTTGGTTTTTGGTTGTTGATTAAGTTGTTGAGCATTGGTGGAATAGTTGGAGAAAGAAGATCAAAGTACACAATTTTTGAAGCTAAAAGAAGAAAGGAGAACCGAGTAGAGATCAAAAAGAGACCAAGCATAATAGATATCTAAACAAGCAAGCTAGTGTTGAACCTAATAAATCATTCGAACTATTACTTTCTAACAATTTTAGCACAAAAATCTCTTAACCAAGTGGACCTAATAAGTATGTGAAATACTATATGGTAACATCGATTAGTGATGTTTGAAAGTCCTTTAGAAAAAGCCACTCTTTAGATAGGATCAAGGAGTATAAGGTCTACATGATCTTTGGTGTAAATCCTCTAACAAGGTCATATTAACAATGTGTATGTAAACCTTTACCAAGGTTGGCTCCTAGCATAGCTCACTTTAGAAGAGTGAATTTTTTGGGTTGTCGATCGCATGTGGTTTTTTCCTTTACAATGTTTCCACATTAAAAATCTTGGTGTCAAATGTGTGAATGTTGTTATGTTGCAAGTTATTTTTCATTACATTTACTTATTACTGCAACTCAGTAATAACTAGATAACAATAAAGTTGTATTTCAGATATTTGGTAATAGTAGAGATAGTGAGTTAACAATTTGATTATAAGAGTTAATTGTGAAGTTGAATGAGATCACTGAGTGATTACTTTTGATGTTTATGAAGTTTTATTGGTACTGAGATTCTTGAAGGGACTATCAGATAATTGGATATAACTGATTCACCCCCTCTCCCCCATCTCAGTTATCTAACACATGGAGCATCTCATCAAGTGGAAATGTATTCCAAAGTCAAAGGCTAGTTGGGTTGCAAAAAATATATTTAAGAAACTTGGAATCGATATGACACTTATGTCACTAAGTATGACTTGATTGTCTTGTATAGGGGGAGAATGGTGCAGGAACACCTACTGTTTGGCTCAAAACCCAATGCAAACTTTTGGCTTGAAATGACCTTAGCCAGGTCATGGATAAAATAAGGGTCATGGTGTGGTCCACTAGTCATTTTGTGAGTTGGTGTGGTCAATGTGTGTCTATCAAGGCATTAGAACAAATATTGTCAAGAAATTGTCAAAATATTGTCAAGTAGGCCAAATTCGGCATGATACAGGGAAAGAGCCCAAAGTGCTCTAAAAAGGTCAAAATAGTGCCAAATATGTCTAAAACATGATTTTGGGTCACTTCTAAAGGTTTTAAGTCAAGTTGATAAGTAGAAATGTAAAATTGTAAAATGTTGTCAAAAGGTATCTTGACAACTTTATTCATACTTGAGCCACTTTGCAAAAAAGTAGTTAGAAGGACATAGTCTCGATTGGGGTAGTAGGAGAGCTCTATATAAGACATTATACGTGGATTTTTCTAGGTGGGAGGGAAATTTGTGTGAAGGCAACTTCAAATCCAATCAATTTTCAAGGTTGTTCTATCACAAAGTTCCATTTTTGCACAAGAAATTCCAATACATAGATTAAACTTTCCCTTCTAACAACTTGTACAATTAGAGTAGATTGTTATCTATCTTTCCTAAGTTTTGATGTGAAATTTTGAGTAGATTTGATTAAATTAAATTTATTTTTATGATTATGTGATAAATTTTATTATATTACTAATATTTAAAGATAATTGATTAATTTTAATTTTAATTTATCCTATTTCTTATTTTTATGACTTTTTGTTTTTTTGGCTATTATTTTACTTTCTTTCCCTACGCTTAGAGTTCTTTTTAATGATCTTATTGTATTTCTAATCTATATAGCAAAAAAAAAAAATCTCATCAATAAATTTTAAAAGCATATACTCAACAAAGAGTTGTTCTTGCAATAAAATAATTAATTTAAATTTTATTTGAGTTAGCTAAATCATAAAAGTGATATTGATGCTTGGTTATGTTTTTAACTATCTAGTAATTATGTTTATATTTAGATTTATGCTATTGCCCTTTATACTTTTAGTTACTAATTTTGAGTAGATTTGATTAAATAAAATTACTACTCTATTGCCATGCTCATTGCCATAACTAGGGTAGTTGTTGTTCATATGGCCCTAGCATGAATTCTAACCATGGGACTTCAATGGAATTTTGGGGAATGAAACTAGGGTCTTTGTACAATATGTTTTTTCTTTCTCAAGTTCAGAAGATTTTTTTTACTATTTTTTGTATGATATCCTAGGTGAGCATAGAGGAATCCCGACTAGGAAAGATCAATCACAGTGTGTGGATGTTGACCAGAATGGATTGAACAAGCCAATGTAATGACTTGGATTAATCAAGGAAGACTTGAAGAAGCCTTGGGCAAGAGATTAGGAAAATTTAAATTCTTTAAGGGGTTAAACCCATTGAAAATAAAAAAAATAGTGCTTTTTCCTTTATAAATTGGATAAAGTAGCGTTTGTCAGTGTACAAATGGATTTAAACCTGAAACCCTAATAATCTAACAATACTCTAAAAAGAGTATCTTAAATGGAAATTAGTTTGGGGATTCATGTGGAGAGTTTGAAAGTTATTAAAAAAGAACTCAATTAGGAAACCTAATTAAGGGTTATTAGGCTAGTAGGCCTACCACCAAGCAATTTAGGAGATGGGTAAGAAATATCTAGTTGATTCTTGAAAAATGACATCAAAGGCATATGGAATAGTGAGATCAGGATCCAAGGAACTCTACTAAATGTTCATGAGTGACTATGGTGATTTGTGAGGGGAGATTTTCCATGTGAATGCAAGTGAAAGATTGATATTTTTTATTGATAGTGGGGTCCTCGTGTGGGAAGGGATTTAGATAAGTTTCCCAAGGACTAGGGTTGGTCAAGAAAGAACCCTAGAAGGTCTAGAAATTGGCCTAGTTGTAAGTCCAGTAGACTCAAGGTGAAGGAACTCCCTATCACATATTTTCAAAAGCAAGTAGTTTCATTCATGGTCTCCAACAGATTATTTACTCTTAGGCAGTTGAAATCTTGTTTCTTCTTTTTTGTAAATATGTGGTTTGTTTATACATTTATTAAATGAAATGTGTGTCAATCTTTGAATGACATAACATTTTTTATTATGAATTTCAGCTAACAATAGACTCTCTTTGAGCAATTGGATTTATTATGTTTTCTTTACCCAAATGAGAGCACTACTATATTATCACCAAGATAATCTTTTTTTATCATCACTTTTGCATTATAGAAATGGTGAGACACTCTATATTTAATTTAAATTTAGACAGTTTGTTTTCCTTTTCAAATTCAAACTCATTAGAGCATTTCTCAATTGTATAGTTCAACTAATTTTCTGTTATAGTCTCATTCTTGCCTTTGTAATTTTTCTGTAGGTTAAAAAAGTCTTCCCAATTATAATTTCTGATAAAGATTCATAACCATCTATGAATACAAATGGAGGGAGCACTAGAAATAGTCACAAACATTGGATTTTACTCTTGCACGCGCCTAAAATCTTGTGTTGAACAAATCCATTATCTACATGCTTTGATTATATAAGATGGTTTATTTGCAAGTATTATGTCAAGTAGTTTGGATGTAATGTTTTGTCTCCTTGCTCCTTAAGAACATATTGTTAGACAATCTGCAAAAAAAACCTTCTAAAATCTATATAAAATATACTATTTTTAGTTCCTGTCGATTTATGGGTAGGGAACTGATCTTTGCAAATGCTTCACCTCAATTAATTTTTAGAAAAAAAGTATTGAACTTCTAAAGTTTGAAAAAAGAATTATTTTTAAGTTATTTTTCATCAATAATTTATATTTTTGAATTGGTTGCTCTTATTTTTCCTAGGGGATATTATAAATTGTTTAATTCAAAAAACACAAAAATAAAATATCTATAATTTCTAGATTGTTCCAAGAAACTCTGGAACTGATCTCCCTTCATTTTTATGGTAAACATGGTGAAGCAATATTTCTCCTAATTCTGTGTAGCAAGCCCTTTTTAAAGATTTGAGTGGCATGACCTTGTCAAATTTAGTTGATCTTTATCTCAGCAAGAATTGGCTTGACCAAGCTTTGTTGGACATGTGGGGTTTCCAAGGTTTAAATTTGAGAACCCCAGGGATTTGTTTAGCAGGATTAGTGGGAAAGATGCTGGAATCAACTCACAGGTATCATTAGCTTGCCATAGGTTTACAAAAGCTCAATAACAATGATCTTGCAGGATTTTTTATTTATTTTTAATATAAAAAAAAAAGGAAAAATCAAGTAACAATATACATTCTACTGAATGACAAATACAAGGGAGAGAAGAATCATAGTGGTTGTGAATGAAAACAAAGAAATCATGTATGCCCTATCAAGGGCTATCAATTTTTTGTGCATTCAACCCAATGACACTATTATTCTTCTACACACCTATTGACGATACAAGCTTTGATGAGTTTATATTAAATTCTTCAATCTTTTTCAAGTTTTCCATTCTAATGGTTTTAATTTTGTTGTGAACATGGTGTTTTTGTCACTTGTCAAGTTCCATATTCACATATGATCGAATGTAGTCTGTTAGGACAGAAATAACAATTAAATGCAAATATAAACAATATCAGAAAATAATAGATCACACATAAGAGAACACAAGATACCAAGATTTAGCGTGGTTCACCCAAACCTTGGGCTACATCCACCAAAAAATTCCAATATTATTACGATATAGTGATTACAACCTGATTACAACCTATAATCCCTTGTAGCTCGATACTATTGCAAGAAGCAATTTTTGCATCACACCTTATGAGACAATCCCTAACCCTAAGCCCTTTTATACAAGTATTTTTGTTGCTTTGGGGTTAAAATTAGTTACAACATGTTGGTCATAAATTAGCAAATAAATAATAGCCAATTGGTGAATAGTATGTACAGTACTTCCCTGATCAGTCACCACAAACTAACAATCTCCCACTTGGGGACTGATCAGACTCCACACTAGACAACAATCTCCCACTTGGAGACTGATCCTGTAGCATTACTGCTACCACATGGGGCTCCCACTGAATCAAACCACCCTGGACTCTGTTGTTCTTTTATTCTTGTTCAGTCTAGAAAATCAACCAAAGCTGAAGAGAAATTCAGCTTCTCCCTTGTGACTACTTTTGTAAACATATATGCTAGATTGTCATTTGTATGTATCTTGTCTAGCTTTAACTATCCATCATCCAAAACTGACTGAATGAAATGACACTGCAACTGTATGTGTTTTGTCTTTCAATGCAAAGTAGGATTCTTCGCAAGATGAATGGCACTTTGACTATCTGTAAACAAATAATTATCCCTCTCAAGGTGTCCCACTTCTTCCAAGAAGAACTGAAGCCATATCATCTCCTTGGCTACCTCTATAGCACCAACATACTCTACCTCCATAGTGGATAAATCCTTAACCTTTTGTAAAATAGAAACCCAGCTCACTAGTGCCCCACCAATAGTAAATACATAACCTATATTACTCCACTTGGTATCAATATCCCCTACCAAATCTAATTCAACATAGCCCTGTAAGTCATTAGTAGAGCCCCCAAAGTCTAAACACTTATTGAATGTTCCTCTCAAATATTTGAGAATCCATTTTATTGCATGCGAATGCTCAATTCCTAGATGACTCATATACTTGCTAACGATTCCCACTACATGTGCAATATCTAGCCTTGTACATACCATAGCATACATCAATCTTCGTACAGTTGAAGCATAAGGTACCTTGGACATCTTATATGCCTCTTCTTGTGTCTTGGGATACATCTCCTTAGTCAAATTCAAATGACCAGGTAAAGGTGTGCTAACAACTTTAGCATTCTTCATAGAGAAATGTTGTAACACCTTCGCAATATAATTAGCCTGAGATAATGTCAATTTCTTGTTCTTCCTATCTCTGCAAATCTTTATACCAAGGATTTGTTTAGCTGCAAATCCTTTATTGCAAATGGATGTGCTAACTAGCATTTCAACCCCTTAATATGATCCATGTTAGACCCAGCTACAAGCATATCATCAAGATCTAAACATAAAACGGTGTAGTTTTCATAATCCAACCTCTTAAAATAAACACAATGATCTGAATGACACCTACTATATCCATGCTCATGCATAAAACTATCAAATTTTAGATACCATTATTGAGGTGCTTGCTTCAAGCCATATAAACTTTTCTTCAATCTGCACACTAAGTTCTCCTTACCTTTGACCTCAAATCCCTATGGCTAAGCCATATATATCTCTTCATCCAAATCATTATGAAGAAAGACTATTTTAACATCAAGCTACTCCAAATGCAAATCTTCAGTAGCCACAATACTTAAAACAGTGTGAATAGAAGCCATTTTAACAATGGGAGAGAATATCTCATTAAAATCAATACCTTTTTTCTGTGTAAATCCTTTTACAACTAACCTGGCTTTAAATGTTTTATTACCTCCATCCTCTTCTTTCAACCTGTAAATCCACTTATTCTATAAAGCCCTTTTACCTACAAGCAACTTGCATAAATACCATGTCTTATTTTTTAGCAAAGAGTCCATTTTGTCTTTCATTGTAGACTCCCACTGAATCTTAGTATCCACCTGCATAGCTTCATCATAACATTCAAGTTCACTAGTACTAGTAAGTAAAATAGAATACAAAGAGGGAGAAAATCTTTCTGGAGGTCTACTTAGCCTTGTTGATCATCAAACATTCATTGGTGTGTGTGGTATTTGTTGTTGTGGTTGTTGCACGTCATGAGGAATTGCTAAATCATCATCTTTTGGAGTATCATCCAACACTACATAATCATCTTCTTTCTTCTCATGTTGTTGCAACAGATCTTTGTACAACACTTTCTCATTGAATATAACATCCCTACTTCTTATAATTTTACAATTTTCAAAATCCCAGAGCCTATAACCAAATTCATCAATGCCATATCCAACAATACACATTTCTTTGACTTAGCTTCCAGCTTGGTTCTATTTTTAGAATCTATATGAGAAAATGCTTCACAACCAAAGGTTTTGAGAAAAGAATAACTCACCTTCTTACCAGTCCATGCTTCCTCTGGAATACCACAACCCAAAGGAGTAGAGGGACTTATATTAATCAATTATACATCAGTATTAATAGCTTCTACCCACATGTTTAAAGGTAACCCAACATGCAACCTCATGCTCCTTGCACACTCCATTATAGTCTCATTCATGCCTTCAGCCACTCCATTTTCCTGTGGAGTCCTTGGAACAATTTTCTATCTACAAATACCTTTAGTGGAGTGATAATCTTCAAATTCATGATTGCAATACTCACCACCATTATCAGATTTGAGACATTTTAATTTCTTACCAGTCTCATTTTCAACCAAGCATTTATATTTCTTAAAAGTTTGAAATACATCATATTTTTGTCTAAAGAAATAAACCCATACTTTTCTAGTTGCATCATCAATAAATGTAACATAATAATGAGAGCCACCAAGGGAAGATACTTGAGCTGGTCTGTATACATCTGTATGCACAAGCTCTAATCTCTCACCTTCTTTTTTTTCCTTTCCCAGTCTTCACAAAACTCACTCTCTTTTGTTTTCCATACACAAAACTTTCACAGAAATCCATATTAACACATTTCAAACCTGGTAAATTTTTTTTTGAATGAAGTAGTTTAGTACCTTTCTTACTCATGTGCCCAAGTCTATTATGCCATAGCACTGTATTAGAATCTACAGTAACTATTTGTTCTCCCTGCTCAATAGCAGCAACTGTTCTTGAACATTCATTTTTCTCTAAAACAATTAAAGTAGAAGGAACAATATGACCTATACAAAGATATAAGGTGCCTACTTTCACACCTCTTGCTACTACAAGGGAACCTTTTGAAACTTTCTAATTTTTATCATTAAAAGTAACTACATGGCCCTCATCACCAAGTTGCCCTATTGAAATTAAATTCTTACTCAATCTTGGAACATGTCTTACCTCATGTAGTAGCCAATGATTCTCATCTACAACTTAATCTTAACTTTTCCCTCTCCAACAATCTGACAGATTTCATTATCCCCCAAATAAACAAGCCCGAAATCCCTTTGGACATAATCAATGAAATAACCTCTATGAGGTGTCACATGAAATGAAACACCTGAATCTAAAACCCATGAATCATCAACACTTTTTGAAGATAGAAGCAAAGCATCCTCTTCGAATTTGTTACTTACCACATTTTCCTCCTTGTCTCCATCTTGCTTTTCCCCTTCATTTTTCTTTCGAGTCCAAAAATCTTTCTTCTTAAGCCCTGGTTTCCCATAGTACCATTAGTCATTTGGTCCTCTTGATTGAGATCTCTTCCCTTTTGACTTTCCTCTTGATTTCCCATGATTTCCAGAATTACTTCCTCACTTAGTCGTTCTGCCTCGACTGTGTGCATTCAAAGCACTTCCATATGAAGATCCACTTGAGGTTTTCCTACAAGCTTCCTCACTCAAAATAAAATTGATCACATCATCATATTTTAGAGTATTAGATCTAGAAATAGAATTTCTCACAGCCATTACCAAGTCATTCCAACTTTCAGGAAAAGAACACAAAATCAAGAGATCCCTAATTTCTTCATCAAAATTAATACCCAGAGAAGATAATTGACTAGTAATAGTATTAAACTCATTTAAATGATCTACAATAGATCTAGCTTCTACCATCTTCATATTAAATAAACACTTCATGAGAAATACGTTGTTTGAAGTGGAGGGCTTTTCATACAATTTCACTAGGGTTTCCATCAACTCTTCTGTCATCTTCACTTTTGTAATATTAAATGCCATCGATGGTGCCAGGAATAATCAAATGATTCCAAGTGCCTTTCTATCTAAAAGATCCCAATCATCATTTGTCATAGATCCCTTATTCTTGGTTTTCCCTTCCAACGGCTCCCATAAATCCTTCTAATAAAGATAGTCTTCCATTTGCATATTCCATAACTGAAAGTTCTACCCATTAAACTTGTCAACCCTCAGCTTACCTTCATCTGTCATCGCTCCCACTCAACCATGAGAATCTCACTCAGCCATGAGACTTTCTTGCAGAGGATAACTGAAAAGAAAAAAACAACCTCGCTCTGATACCACTTGTTAGGATTTAACCATAGACATAAATAAAAATTACATGCAAATATAAACAATATTAGAAAATGATAGATCACACAGAAGAGAACACAAGACACCAAGATTTAACATGGTTCACCCAAACCCTGGGCTACGTCCACCAAACAGTAAGTCCAATATTATTACGATCCAATGATTACAACTTGATTACAATTCGTAATCCCTTATAGCTCAATACCACCACAAGAAGCAATTTTCGCATCACACTTTATGAGACAATCCCTAACCTTAAGCTCTTTTATACAAGTATTTTTGTCGCTTTAGGGTTAAAATTAGTTACAACATGTTGATCATAAATTGGTGAATAAATAATAGCCAATTGGCGAATATTAGCTAATTGGCAAATAGTATGTACAGTACTTCCCTGATCAATCACCACAAATTAACATAGTCCTTGCAAAAGTACTAGGAGAGAAGTATTGAAGATGTATTCTAGAGGGACAAACAAATTTTGACTTTAAAAAAAAAAAAAAAAAAAGTGCAAGTGTGTGATTATACATTTATGTGTTGTTTCTCAGTTCAATTGAGACTCTTTTGCATCAATTTGAAAACAAAACAAAAATTCAATACAAATTCTTGAAATTTGATGTTTCTTATTACAATTTTCATAAACTTGTAGGTTCATAATCAACTATGAGCCCTAAGATGAATATTGATAAATTATTTATGGGCAGTTGTGCAAATTATGTACTTCACCATTAAATATCTATAAATGAGTTAGAAAAGAAAAAGGCAAAACCTAGCAATTTTTGCCTCCACTTTCTTTTCGATTCTGTAAAATTCTTGATGAGATTTTTAGAAACCCATGAGAGAGAAATATTCACAAAACACATATTTAAGTTAAATATTGATAGTGGGTTAGCTAAAACCATTATGATGGTGTGGGTTAAAAACTAATTGCTAAAAGTATTTAATAAAATGATATTATAAATATAATTAATTGATATCAAGGTTACTTATTTTTTATTGTTGCATGTTTTGTTAATTTGGAAAAAAGTTATAAAATTAGATTTTGTTTAGAAAATTAGTATTTTAAATTTATTATTTGTTAACATACTGACATATTAATTTTATATTAATATTTCATTACAATATTTAAAATTTATAAATATTTATTCATATGTATATTTGTATTTATATTTAATATTTTTTAACATTTAGATTTAAAAAGATATACTATTCATGATTATGTGATATATTTAATTATATTACTAATATTTTAGAGAGAATTGATTAATTTTAATTTTAATTTTTCTTATTTCTTATTTTTGTGACTATGATTTTACCTTCTTCCCTACACTTAGAGTTCTTTTTAATGATTTTACCGTATTTCTAATACATATAGCCAAAAAAAATTGCCTCATTAATAAATTCTAGAAGTATATTTTAAAAGCATATACTTAACAAAGAGTTGTCCTTGCAATAAAATAATTAATTAGAATTTTATTTGAATTAGCTAAATCATAAATTGATTTTGATGCTCGGTTATGTTTTTAACTATCTAGTGATTATGTTTATATTTAGAATTGTGCTATTACCCTTTATGCTTTTAGTTACTTACTAATTATGATTTAACCATCGCACAAATCTATCTTTTATTTTTTACAAAAGGTAGGGACTCAAGCTCTATTAGAGCTCTTATTTATATAAAGTTGATAAGTAGGAGATAATTTCCACAAGAAGTCAACTTGTGATATTCCTATCAAGATTTAACTGTGTGATTTTGAGTCAAACTCAATGACCCATTTTTCATAAGTAGTGATTCAACATGAATCCATCTCTCATGAGAATAAATGGGGTAGTACTAGGATGGGTGACCTCCTGGGAAGTCCCAGTGCTTCACCCCTGTGAGCATCACCTAGATCCAATGAGTGTTGAATTGTTCCATTTATTCTCATGAGAGATGGATTCATGTTGAATCACTAATCATGAAACATGGGTCAATGAGTTTGACTCAAAATCACACAGTTAAATCCTAATAGCAATATCACAATTCTATAAAGTTGCTTCATTCTTTGATTGTATTGACATTATAGACCTTATAGATGTTATTTTAGGTAATATTTTATATATTTATTTGATTTATTTCTTTTTATCAATATATATTAATTTCTTTTTTACTTCAAATGTTTTTGGGTGAAGTCATTTTGTCAGGTATTCAAATTTAGTTTTCTAACAGTACAAAATAATCATTTATTAGTTTTTATCTCTCTCTCTCTCTCTCTCTCTCTCTCTCTCTCTATATATATATATATATATGTGTGTGTGTGTGTGTGTGTGTGTGTGTGTGTGTGTGTGTGTGTGTGTGTGTGTGTGTGTGTGTGTGTGTGTGTGTGTGTGTGTGTGTGTGTGTGTGTGTGTGTGTGTGTGTGTGTGTGTGTGTGTGTGTGTGTGTGATGACTTCAAATATTTTTGGGCCAAGTCATCTTTGTCAAGTATTCAAATTTACTTTTCATATTGTACAAAATAAATCATTATTAATTTTTGTCAGTATATTAATTTTTTTTTAAATGCGATGACTTTAAATGTCTTGGGGCCAAGTAATTATTTTCAACTATTCAAATTTACTTTTTGCAAAACAAATCATTTTAAAAAAATCAAAACTCCTATTGACTAGTTGTTACACATACAAAAGTGCACAAATGCTAGTTAACATATTTTATATTGGTAAAGAAATTTATAACTAGTTAGACAATATTTAAAATTTAAAATTTCCTTACTATTTAATTTCTTAAATCTAAAATAAAATATGAAAAATGTTCACTTGTACTTTAATGTTCCAAAGCTCTAGGTCTAAATGGTTTTCCTCTTCCTTCAATGATGACCTAAGGTTTATTTTATCTCCACAATACAAGAATAATGTTGGAACATTAATGATAATGGGTTCAAATGTATGAGGTATCTGCACAACCTCTAAAAAGATTTTAACTATTTGACAAAGCCAAACAAATCTCAAAATTGTCATCTAGTCATGATAAAATTGAGTATAGGTAGTCTCAAAATATTTGTATAAGTAGTCTCAAAATGTTTTCTAGGTAGGCAATGGGAATGTGCTTTTGGATTTCATAGTTTCATTACATTATTAATTTTTTTTAAAAATTAGAGCTAGTGTAAATGAGTTTGTCTTTTATTAAGGCAAAAATAGGTTTTGAAGGGATCCAAAGCCCTTTACAAAAAAATTACATAGGATATAACATGAAAGCAAATCAAAACAAGAAGGAACAAACTAAGAACAACCAGTCTAGAAGAGAACATAGACAACAAAAGAGAAATCAACCAAACACAAGCATAAAGCTAGGAAAGGGACACAATAATACCAACGGAAAAATCATCACCATCTCAAATTCTTTAAAGTCTCTACCACTTTGACCTCTAATTGGTTTATCTTTAGAGATACATTTTTTAGATAACGATGTCCTTGGACATCTTAACAACCTTATTTTTTGTGTTTTCCCTAGTTCTTTTTCTTGGGCCCGATGTATCCTACATACCTTTTTCCATTTCCTTCTCAAGATCAACAAGAGGCTTATCTTGTTGCAAATTCTCCAAGTTGAAAACTAAGGTGTTCATGTTCTCAATAATTGACTTGATCAATTTGTGCCTTTGATCCATAACATTCTAAAGTGTAGCTTCAACCTTTTCAAAACTCTGGTCAACATCCTTAAATGTTTTAGCATATAATCCATTCAAATTTTCAATGAATTCCATATCTTTGGATAAAGTAATTCAAAACAACCTGCTTAAATCCTCTTCAGACCAATGAGCACTAGTTGTAGCAACTTAAGAAATATCTTTAACCAAAATTATAGGTTAGTTCTCTATGGGGACCTTCTCCGACTCATAGGAGACCTTCACCAACTGAGAATTAGTAGTAGGTTGAGTATCAACAATCACACCCCCCTTAAACTAAATATTCTCAAGCTTAGAAAGCAAGGCTCTTTGCTTCAAATAGAGGCTTTAGAGGAGACCTTCATTGACTAAGAATTAGTAGAAGGTTGAGTGTCAACATGCACACCCTCCTTAAGATAAAAGTTGTCAATACTAGAAGGCAAGACTCAACTTCAAATAGAGGCTTTCAATTTCATAAAAAGCCCATCTTATAAGTCTAAAAAAATATACAAAGTAGTATTTAGTAGTTTCCAGAACAACAAACATCACAACTTGCTTGGTCTAAAAATCTCCAAGGTTCTGATTAATAGAAGAATGAGAGTTAACATCCTTGTTGTGAGAATAGGATTGATAATTTGTAGAGGGTAAAAGCACAAACCTGTGTCACCTTTTATTAAAAAAAGGACCCCAAAACGTAAATTGTTCAACTTTAATGACGTAAAAAATGGTATTTGTGTTTAGAATTTGAAGATGATGTAAATTGATGAAATGTATGAAATTGGATGAATTTTAAGCCTATAATTTATTATTATTTTTTTAGTAAGAATTTGTTCATTTTTTAAAATTTTGAATTCCTTTTTTTAATTGCAAAAAAAAATGGTGTAGCTCTCGTCAAACAAGTATATGCAAATCATCATGTTTTGCTCTAATTTGAAAATATGTTATAGAAGATAGTATATCTAGGGAACAAAAAAATAAATATTAGTTTTTGATATATGTTTTCTTTGTTATAAGTACTTGAGTTCAATCTTATCTGAAACCAACAATTTTTACCTCCCGTCAAAACTTCCTTATCAAATCCACACCCTTTTGGAAAAAAAAAAACATATTCTTCAAGATGACTCTCTCCTCTAGGGATAAATATAAATTTTAATTTTTTAATATGGTTTACTATTTTTTTCAATTTTCAAGTTAGCATCTTCTCAAATGTCAAAATACCTACTTATAATATTTTGAAATTATAACATATTATAACTATTAGAGTAAAGGGTTAATTTTATTTTTGGCGAAGTAGAAGAAGAATTGGCATGGTGGGAAATTTTTGTTTCACAGAGGTCGAATGTTGGAAGAAATGATGGAAGTGCAGTGCAGCCTCATGGAAGATAATGAGAATCGTGCGAGTTGCAGGTGGTGGAAGTAGGGAAAGAATAGAAGGATAGCTAGTGTAAAGGCTTAAAGCCCTTTGTTTTTGTAAAGTTAAGATGAATTTGTGAACCATGTAAATGATATAGATGATAAAGTGGCAATCGATGTATAAAGCTATAGAATGTTTAGGTAAGAGATGTTTAAGTGAAGTGTAAAGGAGAAAGTAAGGCTAACCAATGGAGCCTATTTTGAAATGTTGTATAAACTCATTTATTAATAAAATAAAAAACTATTATTGATTTAAAAAAGGGTTAATTTTATTTTATTTATTAAATTACTTTACTCCCTTCTTAAGATTTCCCTTTATACACTTGTAGTTCCATTTAATAATTAAATAGTAATAATCAAATGTCATTTACCTCTTAGGTTTTCCCCTATAGGTTTTACGATTTCCTTCTATATGGATTGATCAATTGTAAATTTCATTTATTCTTTTAGTTTGATAATATAATTTTCCATATTCTCATAGCAAAACCCTTGCCTCCTCTTTATCTTTTCTTCTCTATGATGGGTTCTTGTATGCACGTGTTCTTTAGGTTTTGTGGATTTGTATTGCTCAAATCCTTCATGGTATCATAACATGACCTGCTATAGCTTTTTCTTATTTGGAGAAAAAAGAGGAACAAGGGTTTGATATAATAGATCTCATTATTTTTGGGTATTTTTTGTGAAAATAGGGGGTCTCTAAAATTCAGAACACTCTGAGGCCAAATAGACCTCACGGTTGGCTTCAAAAAATGTCAAAACCACTATTTCCATATAAAATACATCAATTTTGGCCAACTTTGCATTTTGAGGCAACAAAAAATTGCCTACTAGTGTCGTACGACCCTTGGCACACACTCCGAAGTGAAAAAAATAAAAAATAAAAATAAAAGTTGCAATTTTTTAACCATTGGTAGTATTATTAATACTGTCACAATTTATAGACGACTAACGGTTAATCTTTGGTGTTCATTGGTCACCACCAATAATCACATCCGCTCGGTTGTCATTGCGCCACCACACTGCCTTTGATGCGCTGCTCAGCCACCACCCATGCACCACCACAACTAGTTGCACTACCTAAACTCCTCTCTCACTCCATTTGGCCACCATCCCATGGTCATGTGGTGGCCAGGGGCTAGAGTTCAGCCCCTTTGTATTTTTTTGAATTTTTTTTACTACAGAGGCCCCATTGGTTTTTTGGTGATATCTTGACCATGCAGAGGTATTTTTTGGATATGAAAAAAGCGTTGAAAAGCTAATTCTAAGACGGACATGATGGTGAAGGTATTTTTTTGGATTTTTTTCAAGTTTGGTACCTTTTTTTTGTTCGAAGTCAAATGATGCTTTCCATCTTCTGGGAGGATAACTTGCTTGTTTTAGCTCCATTTTCCAATTTGAAAAAAGTGTCAAAAAACTCTTCTCAAGTAGTATCCAGATTATCTATTATCTTCATTAGTATTTCTCAAAGGTATATGTAATTCTCAAAGTGAATATTTTTCTTTTCTTTTCTTGTATACACATTCCTTCTAGTAGCTGGGGTTTGGTTTTTTGCATTGTGGGGGGTGTTTTGTATTATTGTTTATGTTATTTACATCAGTAAACTAGATTTTTTTTCAAAAAATAATCCAACACCTTTTAAAAACAATGGCTGAGACCTCTTTTTATCTAGAACTTCTGACCCCTCATAACTATCACACATTGAAGTCCTTGATGACATGACTTCTCCAATCAAAAGGGTTGTGTTCTTGTTTAGATGCAATGTAGCTAGTTTTACAGAGGCCTTTTGAGGTCATGTAGCATAGGGAAAAGATGGATGAGGCAATGAGGTTGATTGCTTTATAGGTATCTGACAGTCTATAGTTTCGTCTTGATGGGTGCAATACCCCTCTACCTATGTGGACCAAGCTTGATGACTTATTTGGTATAATGAATGAGTTCAAGACACTTTAGATTGAGGCATAACTTACCTCTTTTGTACCAAATTATTTTCCTTCCATTGAGGACTTCTTGATGATGAAGCTCAAACAACTGAGATCTTTATTGTAGGGTTGTGGGAAAACCAAGACTGACACTAAGTGCATTTACCTGATTCTTTCTAAGCTTCATGGAAACTTTTAGATTTTTTTCTTCTACCTTCTATTCCAGCAAGGATGCTTTGGGTACTAGATTTACCATGCCATCCTTTGAGGTTTTTGTGATAATTTGATTCGAGAGAAAGCTAAGCTCTTTTAGTTTGACATAGTGAGAATTCAAGGGTACCCCTATTGGAGGTAAGCTAGATCCATGCAAATAACCACACAACAAAAACACAACAAAAAAGAAATATCTAATACCAAATCATAATACTTTATTCATATATAATTGTTTACATGTAATATGCCTGATTGTAAGGCCTTCTGGGTTAGGGCCAAATACAACAATAATTACAAAATAGTTCTACAATATCCCACAAGATCCAACTCACAAACACTAATCCCAGCTAGTCTAGATCCACACTTTGGTATAAACCTCCAATAAAATATTAACTTGTGCTCACAAGCCCACCAAGCAATCTCCTAGTTTTCAAGCCGCAACTACTAGCCCTTCAAAGTTTGCATCCTCTTCTCCAAGATGGATCATCATGACTAAAAGACTCCATAAGACCCCCTACTTATACCAAACTAAGCCACAAGTTAGCCCAGTTCATTACAAATTAAATTAAAAACCCTTACATTAAATATATGTTGAGCCACAAGTTAGCTACAACACAAATTAAATACCCAAAGTCGGCTACAACATGAATTAAATACCAAAAGTCAACTCACAAATAACTCGACACCTACAAGAACCAAGACTAGACCAAGTGTTAGGAAAACCAAGCCAAGCATTACCAAGCTTCTAGTGCATGTTGAGCCCCAACACATGCCAAGCACACACAGAGTGTTGAGAAACCAACACATGTTGAGCACATAGAGAGTGCCACACAACCAACACATAACATGCAATATAGTGATTGTCAAGCAATCTATATTTATCAAGCTCCTTCAGTGATTGAGCCCCTTCAATGATCGAGCTCCTTGGCCACAACTACATCCTTCAACGGCCTAGCACTATTGTTTAGTGGCTAAGTCCACAACATTTAGCCAAGATATCTCCAACATGTAGGATTGCTAAAAACCCTAGGATGCTCCTACATCATAGTTGGATTCTCTCACAAGCTCACAAACTTATGCATTGGTATCTCAGCCATCTTCGGGATGAAGCAGAAGAAACATAAGTCACATCCTGTAGAGTCTCAAATTGATTCTAGCCCTGACCATCAGGCCCACTTCCTCCTAAGGGAGATAAACCAAAGCCAGAAAGACCAAAGTGTGCTTATTGTAATAAGCCCAATCATGATGAGTCACATTTCTATGAGAAGAAGTTAGATGGCTATGCCAAACAAGTTTTAGATTTGACAACTCTACTTCCGAAGAGCAACATTGGTATTCCTTCTACTTCTCATAGATCTTCTTCATCATCATCATTTCAGCAAGATGGTAAAGATATAGGAAATGGTCATGCACTATGTGCAACTACTACTTTACATTCTTCTAGATGGTTACTAGATTGAAGGTTTTCATCCTTGTTGTCCACTAGTTTTTTTTCTTTTAGATTGGATCCACATTGTTATGTTCATCGACATAGGAGTTCTACCATTTTGGGGGGCTATGGAGTCTCAAGCCTCTATCATGGGGGGTTTCATTATACTTATGGTTTTGAGAGAGTCTCTTGAGACATATCATTTGTACTCTTTTTTTGCTATCTCTTTTTGGAGTAGGGTTTTTCCCACATGGTTTTCCCTGTTACTTTATTTCATAGAGATTTGTTTGTGATTAGGTACCTCATCAGGCCTTGTTGACAGGACCCAAGTTTTCTTTCAACATTGTACTTTCCTTTATTTTTCATGCATTATTTGTAGCTGCATTGTTGCTCATCTTAAGGGCGGGTGTTAAAGGGTTAATTTAATTTAATTTATTAAATTATCTCTACTCCCTTGTTAAGATTTCCCTTTATGCACTTGCATTTCTATTTAATAATTAAATAGTAATTATTAAATGTCATTTACCTCTTAGGGTTTCCCTTTTAGGGTTTATGATCTCCTTCTATAAGGATTGATCAAATGTAAATTTCATTCATTCTTTTAGTCTGATAATATAATTTTGCATATTCTTAGAGCAAAACCCTTGCCTCTTCTTTGTTGTTTCTTCTCTATGACAGGTTCTTGCATGCAAGCATTCTTCAAGTTTTGTGGATTTGTATTGCTCAAATCCTTCAATAACTAATCAAAATACTAAAAAATAAATATAATGATGATATTGATGTTGAGATCTACAAAAAGGTATTTTTAGTTCTTGAAAAAAGTTGAGTTTTGATAGAGAAATGAGATTTGACCAAAACAGGTTTAGAGGTCCTAAAAGGTGACACAAATCTATGCTTTTACCCTAGAACTAGAATAGGAAATTGGCTCATCACTCTCAGAAAAATAAAGAGTAACTCCTTCCCCTTTACCTCAATCCTTCTTCATAGTTTTTCTACCCGTTAAGGGAGACCCCTTCACTTTACTATTATCTCACAGGGAGGAATTGACCATACTCTTCACCTCCTTTCTAGGTATTTTAGGAGAGGAAGGAGAAGATTACTCCTCATCCTCCTCGTATTCCATCCCTCTTTGTCTAACTTACTACTACCCGCCTTCCCCCTCCCCACCAACACTTGAGATAGAAAGAGCCCTAGAAGGGGTTGTTGGAAACGTAGATGGATTAACTGAGAGGGGGGGCGAATCAGTTAATACAAAAACAAATCCACAGATTCCTTAGATGTCTGATAAAACTATTTGCTACTGTCACTCAATAAACATACTTAAAATGCTATAACTCGGTAAATGTAGTGTATGTTAACTTTAACAGATCTTAAACATTCATAGTGATTATCATGCGAGCATAAAAGAAATAACATGAACACATGAGACACCAGATTTAATGTGGAAACCCAATATGGGAAAAACCACCAAGTAAATAGCTACTGATTTTCACTCTTATGAAGTGAGCCCTGTTAGGAGCCAACCTGGTTAAAGGTTACAAAACACACTATTAGGTGTGACCTTATTAGAGGATTTAATCACCCTGTTAGGAGTGGCCTTGCAAGAGGTCTTTAGAACAATTCAATGGAATTGTCACCTTGTTAGAGGATTTACAACTGGCTGTTAAACCAACTCTGCTAAGAGATTTTAGAATCACTACTACAATGGTAAGAAAGTAACAATGAAATGACTTGAATGAGATGCAACTGAATTTGCTGATTACAGATCTATGTTCTGCTTCACGCTAGATCCTTCTTGATCAAATATAACTTTTTTGCTCCTCAAGGATCTCTGACCAACCTTCAAATTTGCTCACACTTTCTTCTCCAAACAATCAATACACTTTCATACTTGCTCATACATTTTAGAATCTCAACTTGACCTTTCATTTATACCATTCAGATTATCAAGTCAGCCCAATTACAACTCACAATTACCAATAATCATTACATCAGTTGGCTAGAATCAATATTTGAAATAATTAAACTTCATTTCTCAAATTAACAAAATCCTTCATTGGCCGACCTTGCTTGGTAAGCACTGATCCTGAAATGATTTCTTGTGTTGACCAACAGAAACTTGGTTTACACTGTAAACTTGCAAAAATCCTTTGGCAACCGAGTGAACTCGGTGAACACTAACTTTCCTTCATTAACCATGAGAGCTCGGTTAACACTACTTTTTGCTACAATTTCCTTCGACGTCCAAGTGAGCTGGGTAGACACTGTCTATGCAGAGTAATTTCCAAGAATGCTCGGTAGACACAGAAAATTGCCTTGTTGACCAACTGAGCTCAGTAAGCACTGACTGATAACTGATATGACATTTGTGTAACATCAAAAACAACACACAATTAGACAATTGTATCCAACAGGGGTAACAAAAACTTTAGCCTTGAAGTGTTCATAGGTGAACAAAATTAAACCTTGATGAAGAACATGTTTTTTTATGGGGGTTCTCTTTATGGTCGACAATGCTAGAACTTAAAGACAAGCATAGTTTCTATGGGGGTTCTCTCTATGCTCAACAATGCTAGCATTCAAGGACAAGAGCAAGTAATAAGGAAAGAAAATCCTTGCCTTATATCCAAAATGGTTGAGCAATACAAAATGATAGCTTTAAACTTTTGTAAATTAGTCATCAAGTGTAAAGAACTTTGTAATGGCTCTTAGAAGCTCCTTCCACAAGGTCTTAATCCACTTGGGATAAAAAATTGACTTATTAATCTTGACTAGTTTCTACTTCTCCTCCTCAGTATTCAAAAAGCTTCTTGACAACTTCCTCTAAAAGCTTCTTGTCCTTGTAACATGCAATAATATGAATTTGTCTTAAGTAAACACTGATTAGTATTTAAACATACCATGACTCAAAAAGTTATTCTAAAATGCCAAAGCTATGGCAAGCCATAACTTATTTTAATTCTATGCTTTCTTCATACCAAAGCTTTCAAGGTTAGAAGGAGTGAACCACTTACATGTACAATTCATGAATCATTTTCAATATGTATGAAGTCTTTTATTTTCTGAACATTATGATATAAAAATTTGATCCATTTTCACTTAGTGTCACAGTGGGGCATCCACCTTGGGTTTGTATTGTAAGATCTCCTTCATGTTTAATAGTTAATCTTCTGGTAGATTTTAATTATAAGTTTTGTTCAATCTTTAGAAACTATTGAGATACACATTGTAAAAGCATATTATAATACCTTGTATTCACATGTTTGGGTATTTAATGACTTGGAAATATAACTAGGACATGAAAAATAAGGCTTAATTAGTGCATAGTGTGTGTTTTAGAGATTGGACAACATAAAGCATGTGATATGTCAAGAAGTAGCTTAATTTTAGTTATGTCATTATATTACATTCATTATATGGAATTCAGTCTATAATAATCGATAGTATAAGTATATGACAATGTTTTCATCATAATATATGCAACATGAAGTAGATGACATGAAGGGTGGATGCTCGAAGGAAAAATATAATAGTAATTGAACATTTTACTACCTCTCTCCACTCTCAAAGTATGCAATGCTTGATAATAATGAAGTAAAGCCAAATCATCCAACGATGAAGGAAAAGTGAAGATAATTAAATCCCAGATGAGGAAAATTAATATATGTGGATATGATACTTTATTATATAAAGCGATCACATGAATTATGAGTAGAATGAAGATAAAGATTCATGTAAACATATCAAAATCAACACGTAAAAAATTAATACCTACCAATGATAGAAGGCCATGTGAATTCTTGATGTAAAAACAATAGTCTATCCAAGCATAAGAAATATGAGGGCCACAATAATACGCATCGAGGATATAAAACCTTGGCAATAATGACCAAATGCCATGCGTAAATGAGGCACACCATATTATAGACACTAGAAAATCATTTCTCTCTCTCTCTCTCTCACTATATATATATATATATATATATATATATATATATATATATATATATATATATATATATATATATAATGTGATTTCTAAAGGGATTATGAAATTGGATAAAGCTATGATACATGAATAAACACGCCAACCCCAAAGCAAGGAGGTACATATGAAGCATGTGCATGGAAAAGAAAATCCTTTTAAAAAACAAAAGTAAATTTTAAATGTTTTTTTTTAAAACACTAATAATAATGAAAAACTCAAAAAGGGAAATTGTATTTTGAAGAATTGTATGGTTTCACTACAATGGAAAGTAGAATACACTTAATACAACACTCTAAGTTAATCTAATCTAATGAAAACACACAAACATTTAAACATCTTAGATCAACAATTATAATGCAAGTACGTGTATTTTAAAATAGTAAATGTGAAAAAAAGGCACTTACACGTATGTGTTGGTACCTCTAACCACTGTTGTCTATTAGTGTTAACCACTTAGTCATTTACAAGGTAGAGTTAGAGGGTCATCACTATGATTGAGTTACTTTACATAGGTTGATTCATGTACATAAGTAAGTATATACCTAGCTCTATAGGAGTCGAGAAAGTATTTGGATCATAGAGTATTTTTGTATACGAGCTGAGCTCATCAGCGACTGAGCAAGTTTTGAGAATACATGTGTTGAGTTACTTAGTATGTACTAAGCACAAGGGAGGTCAAGCAACAATAATGTTGAGCATCGGGAAACAACAAAGGATGAGCTACGTAGAGTTTACATAAAAGTCAAGAATGCAATAGAGTTTTCGGAAAAATGATTATCAGGCAGACTTGGAAGGGATATTTAATTTTTGAAGAGGTTGTTATAGAATATTTAATACTGTCAGAGGTTGTTACATAGTATTTACACATTGTGGATCATCAGTCACTATGTTATGTGTTCAACAATCAGGATGAAGAAGCAAAACATGGAATCATCTAGAAAACTCTTTACGAAAATATTTATATAGTAACAATCTTAACCTAGACCATATACTAGTAGAGAAGGAGATGAAAAGAGTTTATGTGTGAACATGAAGCTATTGACATAAAAGGATTGAGATCAGTTTAGAAGTCATTGAAGGGTTTTGTTATCTTCTAACAGATTAAGTGACCTAGTCATTGTAGTGAAGTGAAAGGGAAAGGCAAACATATCATATTAGAGGAGAGGATCAGTTAGCAAGGAGAAGACTCAAAATTAGCTTATAGAGAAAACTAAGAGTCGGGTACTAAATTAGTTTTAATAGACTTGAATTAGGGTAAATCTCTTAATAGGGTGGTCTTAACAGATCTTTGTAAATCTCCTAATAGAGTCCTTACATTGTTGTGAGTGTTAAATCCTCTAACAAGGTGAGACCTAGTAGTCTCTTAAGCTTTTAACAGGGTAGACCCCTCATAGGGTAGATCATATTGGTTAACTTTATTACTGCAATAATGAAGATTTGTGGGTGTCATCCCCGTCCCAGTTTTACCTTCACCTTGGAGGGTTTCTATGAAACAAATATTGTGTTATGTGTTTTATTTTCATGCATGTGATTAATTAGATTTATATGTTACAACATTATAATTTTTACATGCACAAGTTATTGATAGTCGTGAATGAATTGACAAAAAGTTAGAAAGTGTTAAAGATTATGATTCACCCCCCTCTCAGTATCTTGTTTATCCTGTTTAATCCTCCATAAATCAATAATTGGTATTAGAGCCAGGTTCTCTAAAAGAAGCTTAAAGGCTTGGAGATTAGATCTTGTAGATGGAGACTTTCAAACTAGACAAAACTATTGACAATCATATGATTGACATTCAACTCACATGACTACAAAAACTTGAGAAGGCAAGACAAGATCTGAAGGATTCCCTAAAAAGGAGAAAGGAAATTGTCATCCAAATAAAGCAATACTCTTATGAAGAAGTTAAAATTGAAGGACTGTTTGAACCAATCAATCCAAATGATAAAGCATCTATTGATCTACTTGACAAGAACAAACTACTAAATGAAGAAGTGAGAGCAATGAAAAGAGAACATGAAATCCAATCAGTAAGACTGTGTGAAGTGACCGAACAAAGAAAGAAAGTTGAAGAAGATAGGACTATGGTTGAAGAAGAAAAAAAGGTAATGGCTACCAGACTTGAAGAAAGGATATCAGACGTACACAAGCTCACTAATACACAACTGGATATGATGAATCAACTCATGCTTGCAAATCAAGAATTGAATCACAAGGATGTGGAAATTGCAAATCTCCAATCACAAAATGACATGTACTGAATAATGAAATGAAAAATGAGAAGGAATCCATGGAGAGATTTAAAAAACCAAAGGAAGCACTATAGTATTTTTGAAGAACTTATGAAGTCATCGAGTTGTTCTAATGGGTCATGACATTCATGCACTTATTTAGTCATTTGTAACTATAAATTATAAAAAAATAGTGGAATGTGATTAGTTTTAGTCACGTGACTAAATGTTTTAGTGGTGTGACTAAAAGTTTTAGTCACATAGTCACATATTTGCCAAAATGTACTAGTGACATTGCAAAAACTTGAGAAGGCAAGACAAGATCTAAAGGATTCCCTAAAAAGGAGAAAGTAAATTGCCATCCAAATAAAGCAATACTCTTATGAAGAAGTTAAAATTGAAGGATTGTTTGAACCAATCAATCCAGATGATAAAGCATCTATTGATCTACTTGACAAGAACAAACTACTGAATGAAGAAGTGAGATCAATGAAAAGAGAACATGAAATCCAATCAGTAAGACTATGTGAAGTGATCAAACAAAGAAAGAAAGTTGAAGAAGACATGACTATGGTTGAAGAAGAAAAAAGGGTAATGGCTACCAAACTTGAAGAAAGGATATCAAGTGTACAAAAGATCACTAATATACAACTGGATATGATGAATCAACTCATGCTTGCAAATCAGGAAATGAATCACAAGGATGTGCAAATTGTAAATCTCCAATCACAAAATGACATACTAAATAATGAAATAAAAAATGAGAAGGAATCCATGGGGAGATTCAACAAACCAAAGGAAGCATTGAAGTATTTTGAAGAACTCATGAAGTCATCAAGTTGTTCTAATGGGTCAGGACATTCATGCACCAAGAAAGGAGAATCATCCAGGAATGGAGAAATGAGGAATACAAATCCAAAGGACAAACAATCAGGATTAACCTCAGACAAAAATAATAGTTACATGCAAATATAACCAATACCAGAAAATAGTAGATCGCATAAAAGAGAACACAAGACACCAAGATTTAACATGGTTCACCTAATCCCTGCGCTACATCCACCAATAACAAGTCCAATATTATTATTATCTAGTGATTACAACCTAATTACAATTCGTAATCCCATACAGCTCAATACCGCCACAAGAAGCTACAATATCACCATTCATCATGAAATCCCTAACCCTGAGCCTTCTTATACAAGCTTTTTTCACTTACAAAATTAGGGCTAGAATAATAGAAAAATAGTACTCGATGCCTTTTACAATATAAGGGCATTTTTGGTTTTGGGGGCGCTGCCCCCCAAAACTCCCACGAGGGCATTGCCCCTCAACCCCACCCTATATTGTAAGAGAGAGCACACCTAGGGCACTACCCCAGGACCCCACAAGGGCGCTGCCCCCAAACCCCTGTAGAAATAATATGGGGAGAAAATTGTGCCGAATAAACCTCTGAGTCTAATTAGGCTCCACATCACAACAATCTCCCACTTGGAGACTAATTGGACTCCACAACAATAACGCAAACCAACATGCTACCACTATGGAAAACTTGGTCATACTGCAAATATATGTCAAAGCAAACATGGTATGCAAAATTCTAAACCTAAGTTTACTAGTTACTATTTTTACTGCAAGAAACAAGGACATCAAACACACGAGTTCAGGTCAAGACCGAGGAATACACTGGCTACACATAAATTTGAAGGATATTGCTACAACTATTAGAAATATAGGCATAGAGAATATGAATGTAGATCACAGACAACACCCTACTCAACAAATCATAAAAAGAATTATGTACCTAACAATGCATGTTCCAAATGTCACAAATTTGGACATCAAAGTAAGAATTGTAGGACTTAAGTACATTTAGCAAATCAGGCAAAAGACTAAGGCAAAGGCAAAGTGGACATTGAGAAAATTAGGAATGAAATGAACCAAAAAGAAAAAAAGAAAACAAAAGATGAAAATAGTGGAGCTAATGGAGCTAAGGTCACCCAATCTAATGGAGAAGGTGGTCATGTCATCTCAAACTAAGCAAGAGAGGTATGTATGGAACTGCATATTTAATTGATATATCATACATTGGTTCTTTACATATAAATGTGCCAAAAGTTTATATTTTCATATACAAGATGCATAGTAAAAAATTTGTGAAAGGTTGTCGAGTGTAAGGAAATTGTCTATGTTGACCGAGCACTACAACATGGACCGTTCATTTCAAGAATGATGGATACTAAGCAATATGGAAGAGATTGAGTTGTAAAACAAGACCTAGTTGAAAGGCATCAACATTAGCCAAGACAGGTGGCTTCCACTCGTCTAAGTACACAACATTAATGGAGACCCTAAATTGATCAAAATAAGGTATATAAAGAACTTCAAGGACATTATTTCATACCTTACATTCATATTTTTGAGAGCACAGAGCGATTTAGTGATTTTAGCAACCAACAAAGATTTCAAGGGTGATTTGATCAAGAAGCATGAACGAGTAGAGAATCTAAACTATGTTGAGTATCCAGAGAAGAAAGAACTTCAAAACCCTAACTACGATCATGGCAACTTCATCAGCCACTTTAATGAGCCAAGAGGTTAGTAGAATTCAACTGGTGAACAGTGAAGCTTGTCCTGCACCTAAATTTTGTGTTATTCTAGAGATTGCAATGAAATGAGACTCAATGGGTGCATCATCTTCAATACCACCTAAAGTCATTATGATCCATGGTGTCAGAAGCTATTATATGTGCAAAATTAGAGGAGGAGATTATGAAATCAAGGAAGATTATGAGAAGCTGTGCAATGAAGGAATCTTGAAGGAAGAATTTAAATTGTTTAGAGGAAACGGTTAACTCATGCCCTAGAGTTCCTGAGAAATTTCAAGATCGAGTGGATTAAAGTTATATTGAGCATAATTCATAACATGAAGTATTGGCTATAGAATGGACCAGAGGAGATCATAAAGAAAATGATAAACAGGGTTACAGTTTATCCAACCCTAGACAAGAAGAAGACCATGCAATGTTTGAGTTGTAAAGAAGTTGAGGCTAACATTGGAGTCGAGTGGAATGGACACGGTATGTCCATTACAAGAATTTTAAATCCCCTAATTAAACTTCCAGTGAGAGTCATTGCTCACAAATTTTATCCATCGAGAAGATTAAATAGCGTGCCTTGTATGGTTGTGGATCAAGCTTGGAATATTGTGATGAAAGATCACGAGTATGATCTTGTCAAGCTATAGAAGTTAAAACTTGCAGAGAATCTGTCATCAATAAGAAAAATAAAGAATCCAATGTGTAAGTTTGGATCCCTCATTGTTTGTATTTTCTTTTATATCTAGAAGTACTTTCCTAGTATTGGTAATGTTGTATGGGAGCAAGACAAACTAGTGACAAAGAAGGTCAATGAGTGCATTAATCAATTGGGAGAAAACTTTGATAATGCAATGGATGCTTATTTTGATGAATTTAAGCAAAGGATGAAAAGAAGAATGAGGACTCTTGAAAAAATGGTCACAAAGTACTACAGTGACATATGTTTTCTTGTTCACACGAAGAACACTTTTGTACGAGAAGTTAAGCCAAGGAAGGCTTGGTTACAAAGTTTTGATTATGAAGTAGATAGTGATATAGTGAGTGCAAATATTGAGGCAGTACTGAAAGAGGAGATAGAGGTTGAGGCTAAAAATTTTGGTAGATATTAGGAAACCAAAGAAAGGATAATTGTGAATATCAAGATAGCTTCCAAAGAGAAGAAAATGAGGAAAATGATTGAAGACCTAGAAGCTAAGCAGGGCACCCTAGGTAAGGACAAAAAACCATTGGAAATCACACAAGGTCTCGGTGAAGATGAAGAACAAGGAAATGGTGATGAGTAAGAAGAAGAAGAAGAAGAAGGTGACAAGGGTAAAGCCCTAGTTGTTGTCATACCATCGAGCAAGAAGGCTCAAGGAACACAAAAGAAGATGATAATGACACCTCCACCACCAAACAAGCCAAGGACTAGGGCAACTGCTAGTGCTGAGTAGTTTGCAAAGCATAAGGTAGTAGAGACTACTAAGCCCAGTGCCCCTAGAACCAAAAGAAGGAGATTGGTCAGAGGACTAGCTGTCAGGAAAATAAAGATTATTGATGAGGTATGTGAAACCTTGAGAAGATCTGTAGGATTATCTAGTTTTAGATGTGTTAGATATGACACACTAGATAATGATGATAGAAATAAAGTTGAGGAGGCTATGGTAGAAATGATTGCAAATCAAAAACTAGCTCCTAGTGAAATAGAGAAGAAGATACCCAAAGATATTTATGATAGACTAGAGAGAAGATGGCAACATGCTGAAGTAGTGAAGAAACATAAGAACTGACACATTAGAACTTTAGAGTTATGCAAGATTTGTCACAAGATCAATGAGATACAATTTTGGAACAATATAGGAGCAGATTTGTTCCTAAATGCAGAATGTTTTTTATATTACAAAATTAAGAGGAAGTTGTACAACAATAGAGTGAGTTTCTATGGAAGAGCATTTTTGGGTTAATAACAAAGAGTGAAGAGATAGACACTGTAAACATTGAAGATGACTATAGTAGTGGAGAAATTTCATGTGTGCTGAGTCTACAAGGCAACATGTCCCCTATATGTGTCGACATCCCTAACACTCCAGAGGCTGAGCAGTCAAGGCTCACAAACATAGAGGTAGAGGGTGAAGACAACGAAACAAATGTAAATGATAATATTGTTTCAACATCTCATATTAAGGAAGATAAAGAATCAAATAAAGTTGAACCGAGTGTGACTATTGTTGCCTCAAGCACAAATGCACAAACACGACCAAGTGGTGATACCACCTCACCAACTCCAAAAGCACTGCCAAGTAGCAACACTCCTTCACCTAGTAGAAAGAGTAAAGCAATAAAAGACATTTCATTAGATATTGATGTTAGTCTAGATGAAATCATTGAGATGCCACAATTGGATATGGAAAATCTCACCTTGGAGTGAACTATTTTTCTACAAGAAATTTTGATAAAGAAGAAGAGAGAAGAAGAGCTTAGAAGAGAGCACAAGGAGAAATAGGTACTACATGATGTAAAGCATATTTTTGTTGATGCTTTTGACATTCAAAATTTTGACAAAGATGCACCGATCATAAACTAACTTGTAAATATAGTTGAACAAGTGAATGCTAGAAATATGGAGTCAAATGAGAAGCTAGTGGATTGGTTAGAAAGAAGATTTGAAACCAAGGTTGTGGACAAAGTTTCCATAACTATTGCCGAGCAAAAAGTGCTATTACAAGAGAAAGCACATGTTATGATTGAATTGATTTAGAAGGTAAAACATTTGTACACTATGTTGTGATATGTGCCAAGATTTACTCACAATATTTAGGCACAAATAAATTTAATTTAGGCTGAGATGAAGGCATCCAACAACATTAGTTTAGAGTCAGTAGGATAAAGCATTGATCGCTACAATAATCTACTGTATGCTCAAGGCACATTGGTCGAGATTTAGGTAGCTGGCAATAATATGAGATCTAAATTGATCTCTATTCAAGTGATGATGATACTCCATTTGGAGGTTATGCAGAGAGAACTGAAAACAACCCAAGATCTTATCATAGAAGATCACAATTTATCAGTGGTTGATAGTTTAATTGATTAGGCTGCAAGACTTCACTTATAGAATCACATTTTGGAGGCAACAAGAACAACTTGGGATCATGCACTGTCCATGATTACCACAGTTCACACGGAATTCATTGAAACATATGGATTACTTCCACCCATTCAACCCCAACAATAGTGACATATAGTATTAAAAAACAAGGGGGAACGAGATATGTGTAGAAGGAAAGAGATACAAAGATGGGTAAAGAGAATTGAAGAGAGACAGAGTAATGTGATGTGAACAAAATGCAAAAGAAAGGTAAAAGAAGAAGTACAAATGTACAATGTATAGATTTGAATAAAGATGAAATGGTTGTGTTATTCATTTTTGTATTGTTTTTGCATTGTTCATAAGTCATATGAATTATGGGGAGAGTTCATTATCAGATTGTATTGTAACAATGTATATATGACAGAGTGTTTTTTTCCACTAACGTCAAAGGGGGAGATTATTGATATCTCTAACCATTGTTGTTTATTAGTGTCAACCACATAGTCATTTACAAAGCAGAGTCAAATGATCTTCATTGTGACCGAGCTACTCTATATAGGTTGAGTTATGTACATAAGTAATTATGTACCTAGCTCTATAGGAGTCGAGTAAGTTTTTGGGTCACAGATTATTTTTGTATACGAGTTGAGCTCATTAGCGACTGAACAAGTTTTGAGAATACATGTGTCGTGTTACTTAGTATGTACTAAGCACAATGAAGGTCAATCAACATCAATGTTGAGCATCAGGAAACAACAAAGGTTGAGCTACATAGAGTTTACATGAAAGTTAGGAATGGAACAAAGTTTTAGGCAAAATGACTATCAGGCTGACTTGGAAGGGATATTTGATTTTTGAAGAGTTTTTATAAAATATTTAATACTGTAAGAGGTTGTTACATAACATTTACACATTGTGGATCACAAATCCCTATGTTGTGTATTCAATGATCAGAATGAAGAGGCAAAATATGGAATCATTTAGAAAACTCTTTACGAAAATATTTATATAGCGATGATCATAGCCTAAATCATTTACCAAGAGAGAAGGAGATGAAAAGAGTTTATGTATGAACGTGAAGCTATTGATAGAAAAGGATTAAGATTAGTTTAGAAGTCATTGAAGGGTTCTATTATCATCTAATAGACTGAGTGACCTAGTCATTAAAGTGAAGTGAAAGGGAAAGATAAGCATATTAGATTAGAGGAGAGCATCAGTTAGCAAGGAGAAGACTCAAGATCAACTTACAAAGCAAACCGAGAGTCAAGCAGTCAAGTATTGAATCAGTTTTAACAAACTTAAATTAGGGTGAATATCTTAACAGAGTGGTCTTAATAGATCTTTGTAAATCTCCTAATAGAGTCCTTACTTTGTTGTAAGTGTTAAATCCTCTAACAAGGTGAGACCTATCAGTCTCTTAATCTTTTAATAGGGCAGACCCCTCATAGGGTAGATCATATTTTATGGTCAAACATTGTAACCTTAACTAGTTAACTTTATTACTGCAGTAGTGAAGATTTTTGGGTGTCATCCCCACCCCAATTTTACTTTCGCCTTGGAGGGTTTCTAAGTAACAAATATTGTGTTATGCATTTTATTTTCATGCATGTGATTGATCAGATCTATATGTTATGACAGATTTACATTATAAGTTTTACATGCACAAGTTATTGATAGGTGTGAATGAATTGGTGAAAACTTAGAAAGTGTTAAAGATTTTGATTCAACCCCCCTCTCAGTATCTTGTTTGTCCTGTTTACTCCTCCATAAATCAACAATATGTTCAATGAGCTAAATAGTTTTCTAAATATGCTACATTTTGAATGTATAATATATAGAAATAAAATATGGTAGTTTATAGCTTACCTTAGGACTTGGGCACTTGGTTTATAATGTGTTGATTTGCATTTACAAATCATGGTGAGATCAATGCTTTAAAACAAATTCACATTTAGTGAATTATTAGATACTTTACGTACATTTGCCCTTAATTTGTTGCATTTACCTTTGTTGTTCCTACTATCCAAAATTGGTAGTATTTAATAATACCTTCAAAATGATATTAGTGTGTTACTAGGGAGATGTTCTTTGAAGTCAACCTGTGTAAGACAAATAAAGCATTAAAGACACCAAACTTCAATTCTATATCTACTTTAAAGTGATGTAGGTTCTTTAAGTGCTTCAATTGAAACATTCCTAACATTCTCCTTTTATAAACGTCATTTCATGGTATTCAATGATGACAATGCATGCAATTGAATGTTTTTTTAAACATAACAAAAAATTACACCAAAATGTGCTTTAAAACCACATTTGGTGAATTATTAGATAGTTTACACAATTTTGCTCCTTAGCTTGTTACATTTACCTTTATTGTTTCTACCATCTAAAGTTGGTGATATTTAAAAATACATTCAGAAGGCTATTAGTGTGATGCTAGGGATGAGTCCTACAAACTCAAACTATTTAAGACAAATAAAACATTGAAGACACCAAACTTCAATTGTATATATACTCTAAAGTGATGTGATGTAGTTCCTTTAAGTACTCCAATTGAAATATTCCTTGCATTCTCCTTTTATAAATACCATTTGATGTTATTCAATGATGATAATGCATGCAATTGAATGTCTTTTAAACACATAAAAATAAATTACACCAAAATGTGCTTAGTCAATTTAACATGAGAAAATGATAGGTGATTATTGACCAAAATTGGTCAAATTTGAATATGTTGAGTTAACCAAATGTATTTGAAAATGAGCTTAGACAATAGAAGAGGTCAAACCAAGTAGATATAAAAGTGTATGAATAGGTCCAATAATAAGATAGATAATTGACATACACATAAATAAAATGTGAGTAAATGTATCAAAGTGTATATAAATGTACATATATAAGAACCATTAAATATGCATAAACCATTATATTTTGTATGTATGTTTTTAGATTTAATTACATAAAGTTTTTCATTCATAGAAAGAAATAAAGAAATTATTTTGACATCCATTAGGCTTAAGGTATTCTATGGGATAGATTGCCTCACAAACAATATTTCTACATTTCAACCCTTTTCTTATTCAACTTGAATTGTTCAACTATCCCCTCATTGAACAAATCATGCCAATAGTTAGCTCTCACGATATATACAAAACTACCCTCCTCTCCTTGAAGACACCACGTTCTTAAATAAAATGTTTAAAAGTGCAAAATAACCTTCTCTTTTTTCTAATACTTTTAAAATCTTTACAATCTTTACCAACACCCTATCTCACAACAAAATCATAGATTATCATAAAGGTACCATAATCAAATTGTTAGAAAATTTTACACACAAGCAAATAAAGAAAACTAATTTTAAAAAAGTGCAAAAATAACCCCTCTTTTTTCTAATACTTATTCAAATCTTTGCAATCTTTATCAACACCCTATGTCACAACAAAGTCATAGACTATCATAAAAACACCATAATCAAATTGTTTGAAAATACACACAAACAAATAAAGAAAACTAATTAAAAATGACACACAAACACGAAATATAGGACAACTTTATATAAAATTTTCTATGTACCAATTTAAAATACTTTTCTCCCAAAATAAAATAGGATTTCACTCTGAAACTAAGACCATCTAATTAACTTTGACTTTAAGATGATTTATCTAACCTTTCAATTGAAAGTTAGCTAAGACATGGGGACATCTGCTCAAAATATACCCATAATATCCCCCCGTAGAATTTCACAAAGAAGCCATGTTGATGTGACTTTATCCAGGCAATTCCGACTTTATAGCCGTGCCGTTTGTCTACAACTTTATTCGAAAAAAGTAAAAAACTATTACCTGTTAAAAAAACGCCCACCGACTGGCCCCGCTCACCTAGCCGTTTAGTATGCGCCACAAGTTCGAAAATAAAACTATGGTCTGGGGGCCCAAACTCCGAGACGTTGGTTAAAATAGTGGGATCCACCAAGCCTATGTTCTAGATTTACTGTGGGTAACTTTAAAAAAACCGCTTTACTGGGGCCCACGGTGCAGTAAAATATTCCGAAGTAGAACTTGAAAAAAGAAAACGCGAGTTTGCATCTAGAATGGAAGAATAGGTGGAAAACAAATTTTCATCAACGGCCGTCGTTCCGTCTCGAAAAGAATAAGACGTGCGCCGTCGATTTGAACCGGCCCAAATAGAATAGAAGAGAAGAGTAGGCATTCTAGTCAAACGTAACAGCGAACTTGGAATACTGCGGCTCAGAGCAGAGAGCATAATTTCGGCCCTTCATAAATCCTTACGCCTTTCTATAACATACGAATTCTCTTTAATTGTTCAAGCTTTGTATCGGAGGAGAAGCTTTGGTTTAGATTTTAAAGAAAGGAAAGAGAAGGAGAAGGAAAGAAAACAAAAATGCAGGGAGCTCATTTGTTGCTTGAGGAGCCTATTCGCATGGCTTCGATCCTCGAATCTTCCAAGACTGTGAGTTAGATTTTCTATTTTTTACCTGCAAATTTTAGTTGTTTCTTAGGTTTTTGTAGGCGTGTAGAAAGTTTTTGGTTTTAAAATAAAATTTCATCGCATCTGTGAGAGAGACGTGGAAGATTTGATCCTTTTTCCGATCGTTGTAGCTATGTTCAATTTGTAGCATGTGGATTAGGGAAACAGTTCCGGGATTTAGAGAATGTGATTATTTTAAGTGCTTTTGCTTTCAGCTGTGCTTTCGAGTCAGTTTTTGATGAAGATCGAGCGGAAAAAGTTGTTTCATGAGGAAATCTGTTCTTAATTTTTATTTTGTTGTTCGTCTGAAATGCATGTCTAGGTTTATTTCTTATTCTTTAAAGTTTGTAATCAACGTTAAGATTTTGTAGGTTATGTTCAAGGATTTTGTTTTCATCTTTATCTTTTTCTTCACATTTGGTATTGAGGGGACGCCGGTTCAATACATGTTCCGATTCTACAGCTTTGTTTGACGGATGATTACCAGAGTAGGGAAAACCGCTGCCATTTAGAGGTTGTGGTTAATTTTTAAATTGGCTTTTTGAGTCACAATGGGGTGAAGTTTGCACGGAAACCGTCGTCTTATGAAGCACCATGTGAAGATTAGTTATAGTTTTGGATTTTTAAGGGATCCGTTGTTAGATTCTGATTATTATGTAAATTTTGATTCATCCCGTGCAGTCCCCTTGGTTTTATCTGTTGTCGTTTCTAGTAACATTGATCTATTTTATGTTCAAAGACAATAAACTATTTGTGCATTGATTTGTAAATTTATATCGGGTTAACAGTTAATCTAGATGATGTTTTCTGTAATATAGCACAGATTAAAATGGTACAAGCTTTGGAAAAGAGATAACAAAATAATCATAATTACTCACATTCTTTTCACCATGAAATTCTTGTGCGTAGGATAATATCAAATTTCACTTAATTTTGAAGATTTAAATATGTTTCGTCCCATTAGCCTAAAATAAGCCCAAGACCTTATGCTTTGAATTTTAATAAATTTCTTGACAGATGCCCAAGCACAGCAGAATGGTACTTCCTATGTGTTTAATGTTATTTGTTTTGATATCCTGCTAATCTAAGGCTCAAAATGTTCAGTGCCCTTGCTTTATACCCCCTCAAAACAAGCTTGAAAATCTTTGAGCTCGGAGACAATCTCCAGATTTAGGATCTGGCATTATCTATACCTAATTTTTTCTGCTCTATAATTAGTGCAAATATGTAGCGTTACACGATATTAGATTCACATGATATTAATTTTATTGTTAGAAGCACACAGATAACATGAAACATGGGTCAGTTTAACACGATCAATTAGATGAATTCTGTGGCAAAATTTGCTGGCAACTAAACAATTAGGAGAGCTCCGAGTGCCATGAAGATGGTTCTTAGTTCTCTAGAAATGAATTTACACAAGTGGGGTTTCTGCAATTATATACAAGGTAACAATACTGGCATAAACCTATCTAATAAGAACATTCAAATGATATTTGGACCAGACGAGGCTGCTATGTCTGTGTAGATAGATAAAGAAATTGAATGCTAAATCCTTGTTGCAGGGCAGTTTTTACCAACCTGAAACGTAGAAATCAAAGAAGATTAAGATGTGAGAATCAAAAAATTATCTGTCTCCAAATGTTAGTGTAGTTTCAGTCAGATAAAACTATATATACACACACACACAAAGACATATGTGTGTTAAATAACAAACTATTATATTAAATACTAATGAATAGAAATATCCTATAAAGGGACATGTCTATCCATATTTCATTTAATATAAGAGAGATAGCTGCCATTTGGAAAACACATACCGAGAAAAACCCAGTGCAATTACATTTGCAGCAATCCGAGAAAATCAACATGATATCAGAGCTAGGCTGCGAATGAACACAAATGGAAATATGATGCAATGATTTATCACTGCTCATCGTTGACCTTTGAAACATTTAGATAGATAAGAAACAAAACATGTAAAGATGATAAGAGAAACTTTGTCTGGCCGCGTCAGCCCGTTCTATAAATTAGCACTTTTGTAGGCACAGAGAATATTCTTTGTATTGGTTGTACGAAGAGTAGACAGCTAGATTTTGAAGTCATTAGGAATGGTTGATCACACAGACTTGTGTGCATAGATTGTGAAAGATAAATTAGCAGAGGTATGATATGCAGATTTGAATAGGATATACATGGAATTGTGTGAAATGTATATGCCGAGAAAATATTCTAAAAGAATGATGTGGATAAAAAGAAGAGTATGTGATTGGTGTACAGAATAAGTAAAGAAAGTTTAAAAGAAACAAACCATATTAAAATCAAATATCACATACATGATGTGGAAAGAAGAACAGATTATAAACTGACCCAAAATTCCAAAGGTTATGCATAAAAATCAAAACAGTCAATCTGATTTAAAACCCACCTACATGGGAAATGCCTCAAGTGCTATGTTGGGAAATGTAAAGTTTATAAACTTCAAAGAATAGCGCTGTCGTCAAATGAAAAACGGAGAGAGGAGCAAAATTATTGGAAAGGTGGCATGAAAATAAGGAAAGGAATTGGTTGCAGAATGTATTCACTGCCACATCACCTTTGTTAATATTAACCACACAGGTACAGTTTTGACGAACCCCACAAGCTTAGGCCTACTTATATGCCCACCTTGGTGATTTATTAGGTGATGGGGCACAATTGGAATTTATTGAAAGATCCCAAAAATAATAACCTCAGTTTCACACAATTAAGGTAATGCATGGTTTTCAATAAGATATATAAATAATTAATATATTGTTTCAGATCATAATTACTTATGGAATTAAATAACAATGGGGTTAAAGATAATACCGATGAATATAATCATTAAGTATTATGTTATCTTATTTCTATTATTGAAAATATAAAATGAAGAGTTATGTTATAATTATTTATGTTGTTATTAGTAATAGGCATGAGTTAAATTACTAACGTCCTAATTAATAATAACATTCTTATCTGTATTTCTATACTTATTATAAGGGCTATTTGCCTTGATCTTTTCCTCCGAGTATATTCTTGCTGGAAAAGGGAGATTGATATCAGATTTAGAGGGAGTCTGACACTTCTGCTAAGTAAAGGAGCTCAGACGATTGATGTTTAGAAGGAGTTTGACACATCCGTCAGGAGGAGTGAATAGAGGATATATTTCAATTGATTTTTGAAGATCTTGATCATATCAGAATCAGAGGGAGTTTTGACTTTATGTAAACTTTTGGTGTCATATGTGTGACTATGATTTAATGGGCCTACCCTTGTGTAAATCATGAGGAAGTGATGACTTCCAAATGATTATCACTTGTATCTATATAACTTAACCTTTTATTGTGATAGACATTTTATGATGTCTAAATCAGATCATAATAGATTGTAAACTTGCACGGTGGATTAAGTTCCTTAAACAGACAATGGCCATCTATTATGATGGACATCTTATGATGTCTAAGTAGATCATGATAGGATGATATCTTGCATGGTGGATTAAGTTCCTTAAACAGACCGTGGTCATCTATTATGATGGACATCTAATGATGTCTAAGCAGATCATGATAGATGATAACTTGCATGGTGGATTAAGTTCCTTAAACAAACCATGGCTATTTATATGGTAAACATCATTGAGAATGTGTGTGTACATACCTTATGAACATTTTAAGTATTTGGTGAATATCATATGTTGATATTCTAGAGGCCAATTCTTATGATATTAAATGTGATATCAAAATGTTGAATATCTTCTGATCAAAAATATTTTTATATTACATTGAGGGAATATATGGTCCCGTGTTTTTCCTCCCTAACTAAGAGGGAGTGTTAATGTTAGTGTTGTTTTAGTTAGATAAAACTCACTATATATATATATATATGAGATATTTAATATATATACAAATATATGTGTGTTAATTAACAAACTATTATATTAAATATTAATGAATTGAAATACTCCGTGAAGGGACATGTCTATCCATATTTTATCTAATATAAGAGAGATGGCTGCCATTTGGAAAACACATACTAAGAACAAGGCAGTGCAATTACATTTGCAGTGATCCGAGAAAATCAACAGTCAGCATGTAGTTGCATGGTATCTGTTTGATCTGAAATCTTTGAAAGAGATTCCATAATATAGAGGTCTTGCCTAGGTATTGGTTGCTTTTATTGCCATAGCTCATTATATCAATAGCTGGATGAATATTGGTATTTGATAAACGAGAACACATAGGACTTCTAGTCGACTCTGATTGTCTTAAGCACCTGCTTTGACTGCCTGATTCTCAAAGCCCTGTTTAGTCATACTTTCTTAAACATGATGGCTGATCCTGCACAGATGCAAGACTTGTCCTCAACATACAGACCTAGTTCCAACTATTTAGCTCTATTTACGCATTAATAAATGTTGGGGTTGATTACTCAACCCTGCAGCCAGCTCCCAAGGATCACCTGCAATTAAACTTTTGTCACAGAAAGAGAGAAATGACAAAGCTAAGGAAAAAATGACAAAAGAAATGAAATCACATTGGAAATGCAAACATTATAGAATCAGTGAACCATAGACTGTGAATCCGGATAAAAGGAAAAAACAGAAGTAAAAGGAACCCTAGAGAAATTCTAGGTAAGGATAAAACAGGATCACAATTCCTCAAAAAAGTATAGGACCTAAGTATTCTTAAGTACTAGAGTGAAAAAAGACTTGTAACATCTTTTACTCTAATGATAAATGTAGTTAAGCTGATGAGAGATTACTCTTTCTGATTGAATAATCCCACAAGTACTTCAACAAATGCCTTGGATCATTTATCACTTTTATAGCTTTGTTGGAAAACCTTGCTGGACATAGGCATAATTTGAAGCTAGTTTGGATTCAAAACTGATTTGCATATGGTGTTGTCTTGGTTTTTGTTACACATGCTTGTATTTGACTGTTCGAACATGCCTAGATGGAACTTGAGCAAACCTATAGTTAAAAAAAATGCCTTTTTCAAACACTGAATTGTTTGCAGTTGAAATGTATTAATTTTCATCCGATAGCTTTGTGTAGTTGAGAACCTCTTCCCTTTTTGTGAGTAACTAGGTATGGATTGGATTTCTTACTGTAGAATGTATTTTCTGAAGAAGGACTTATCACGTGTATCTCAATCCCTCTTGTCATGTTGCATTCATCACGAGGATCAATTATGGAGCATAATGAAAGAGCCACTAAACATATTCATCAAAGAATTTTGTTAGACTTGGCATGTGGAAATTGCCATGCACTTCCTTCTGCATCAATTGTATTTCGACCTCTCCACATCCTTGCCATTGAACCATGTTGAATGTGATGATAAACAATATTTACATGGTGAACATGACTTATCACGTTTATCTCCTACCCACTTGTCATGTTGCTTTTAGCATGGTCATCAATGGCGGAGTTTAATGAAGGAGCCACCAGAGGTATTCATCAAATAATTTTGTTAGAATTGGCAAGTGGAAATTGCCAGGTGCTTTTTCCTGCATAAATTAACTTCTACCTCTGTACTTCCTTGCATTGAACCATGTTGAATATGATGATAAACAAGTTTTTCACAGTGAGTGGGACTTGCCACGTTCGCACACTCTTCCAAAATTTACCTTCTGCTCTTTGCTTATTGGATTGCTAAACTTATCATGTGTTCAAAAGGTTCTATGACTATTAGAAGACTTAATATTTAAGTGTGAATCTTTAAATTGAAAGAAAATGTTTTCTTGCTTTTCACTTTCTCTTCCAAATTTTGTCCTCTACTTTTTGGAATCCTTAACCCTGTTATGTGTTTGAAATAGTCATATTGTGTACATTATGAATAATAACTTGGGAACATTTAAGTTGATAAAGGGACATTATTGTAAAGGCTTTATTGTCCGAGTATGATTTTTATTATTATTAACAAGAGTAGAGAGGGAAAGACTCGATTCTGGCATGGCCTAGACCTTTGTTATCCATTGTCCAGGGAGTGTTGGAAAATGCTTTTTTTAATATTCAAAATAAAGCTATCTTATTTGGATGGAGGGGACAGGACAATGGTAGGCCTTAGAGCCTATTTGTCTACTATTATGCTTTTCAAAATTGCTCTAAAATGAGGCAAATTTGTTTCACAAGGCCTCAACAACTCCCAAGATACATGCTGCTTATATATATTCAATATGAGATGGTGGTTTTGAATGATGGTGGTTTAGTTCATCAATGGGTGATCTAGAGTTTATAGGTAGTTTGTCATCTGCCTCGATTGTATTCTATTTGCCTTGTTAAATGCTTACATCTTCCAATATATTTTTTGTTTTAATTAGTATAAAATGAAAATGTAAGAATGCTTATTATGAATATGTATCTATTGTTTTAGCTTTTGACAAGTTTTGTATATAACATTCTATCAATTGAGTCCTACGTCTTATAATTTTATCTTTTTTACAGAATTTTTTTCCAGCAATGACAAAGATTATTGGCACCCTCGGACCAAATTCACGATCTGTTGAAGTGATTGAGGGATGTCTCAGGACTGGAATGTCTGGTGAGCCTTAATAGCTTTCAATTGAACTCATTTTATTTTCTACATTTTGATATTGCTTCTTAGTAGCCTTTTGAATCTGTCACATTTCAAGAAATTGAATGATTCATCTATTTTCAAAGTTTTATGTGCTTGTTTTCTGGATTCGATTGTGTGAGCAATTGAATCCAGAAAACAAGCACATAATACATATGGATGGTGGAAATTTAATGCTTTGATATTTTCAAAGTTTTACTGGGGTACATATTAACCTAGATTTTGTCCTTCTAACATCATCCTGTAAATATCTGGATTCCGGCAGTTGCTAGATTCGATTTCTCACAGGGAGACAATGACTACCATCAAGAAACTCTTGAAAATTTGAAGATTGCCGTAAAGAAGGTTAAGAAGCTTTGTGCTGTAAGTCTAGTTATTCCTTATAACTTCTTGTTGATATTGTAGTGTACTTATTGTTATAAAATTGCACTATCCAAAGCTTCCCATGCATGACAATAAAGTATAATGCACATGACAGGTCATGTTGGATACAGTTGGTGCAGAACTGCAAGTTGTCAACAAGAGTCAGCAGGCCATTGTGTTAGAGATGGATGCTTTTGTCACTTTAACACCTGATCAGAGCAAAGAGGCATCATCTGAAGTCTTGCCAATAAACTTTGGAGGGCTTGCAAAGGTATGGCTCTTGTTCTAAACTTTATTTTTCATTGGCATGTGGACACTAGTCCATGGGAATTAAAAGAAAAAAATTGGTAATTGAATTTGTTAGATAATTGTAAACAATTATGCTGCTTTTTGGTAGCAAGTTTAAATGTATTGCTAACATACATTGTTTAGATTATCTCTGAGAGAGAGCTGTTTTTTGCAGAATTACATCTTTAAATTTTGCATCAAACTTCAATTTTTGACAACAATCTCTTTACTGTACCACTGTGTACCAAATCTAAAGCATGGAGTTTAGAAAACATTGTTTCACAGTTGGAAAACTTGCCAAGGCCTGAATTTTTTTTGGAAAAAGCTGGGGCAGTTTCCGTCAAAAAACTCAGGAACTTAAAAAGTTGCTTCAACTTAATTAGAAATGCATTCTTTTTCCAAAATTATACAAGGAGATGCATCCAATGAGTTAGTAAATGAGAACTCGAAAGAAACAAGCTTAGTCTAGATATTTTTAAACACAAAGTGGGTACAAAACTGCATCCCCGTGAGGAATGCTGATGGCTGGAAGCAACACAGTAAATAATTTATGTAAAACTAACAGTAAATGCATCATTACAATTACATCTTCCTCTTCCCAGCTCTTGTAAAAAAACTAAGGGAGGTAGAACTGGAGGGTCTAGTCCCAGAAGTCTGCACAGGGCATGACTGCGCTCCTCCCTCAGTACGTTTGATTCTGTTTATGGCTTGTCCTTCATCTTGGATGTAGCTTTGCCTCTAGCTTTTCCTTGCACCAGCAATGACTTATTCAACTCAATGTCATCCAGTGCAAAACCAAATCCATCCCCTACCTCCATAGCCGGCCTCTCCAAATCATTGATGTCATCCTCTTCAAAAACCACCTCAAATCTGCTTCAACTCCGCCTCACATCAAATCAATAGAAATCAGTTTGCAAATGTTTGGAACACAAGTGTTTGTAAGACTATTTTCCCCCTTAGCAAAATACAAGTGAAGAAATGAGAAATGAGACCTGTTTTTTGCCTTCAAGTGCTTGTATAAAACTATGACTGATTTTTTGGCGAAAACTTGGCATGTACTTGGACGAGTTTTTGGTGCTATTAAAAGTCGTAAGAAGTTGCCAAGCCAAAACACTCAGCTAGATTTTGCAACTCGGTGAGTACTCTGCCAGTAGTACATCTTTGATTTCAGCTACTGTGGGGATTTGTGAGGAATAGACTAGTCTAAGCAGAAGAGCTTACAAACTTTTGGTTTATTTTATCCTGTATATCTTCTAAATCAAGTGTTTTTTTGTAAGACTGAGAACTCTTTAAAAATAATATCATCCATACATTTTTGTTTTCACTGTTGCTGTATCCCCTTTTAAAAAGGCAAGTGCGCGGTCTATTTTTCCCATCAATTTTTTCACCCCTTTATTAATTTTGTTTTGATGTTGTAATTTTAAAGATGCAGTGCAACACCCGTACAACTCCTTTCTATAATTTTGTTGTCTTTCTTTGATGGTTATGATACTTCTTCTCTGAGTTGACAAGTGCAATACTTTTGGTATTATCAGAAGCAGGTAGATTGTGAATAGCCAAGTAGGATGTCTGTTTTTTATTCTGAAAATGTTACATTTCACTTTTTGTGATGTTGATTGAATCACAGGGTGTCATCTTCAGAACTCGCCCTTTCACCTACTCAGAGCTGACAATTACTATTTGAATATATACGCCACTGATATCTCCAGATTATGCTACACAAGGATTAACATCTATTTTGTATTTTTGATTTCCTTATTCTGCAGAAAGTGACCAAAGGGGATACGATATTTGTTGGGCAATATCTGTTTACTGGAAGTGAGACAACCTCTGTCTGGCTTGAGGTTAATGCTCTTCTACTATTGTGGCTATGAATAGTCTAGCAGAATAAAGCTTTGGCTTTTAGGGATGTGTACAACATGGATGCTGATGATTTTGTCAACTGATACAAGTGCAGGTTGCAGATGTTAAAGGGCAAGATGTAATTTGCATTGTCAAAAATAGTTCCACTCTTGCTGGTTCATTGTTTACAATGCATGTTTCACAAGTTCATATTGACCTTCCTACTCTCAGTGATGCGGATAAGCATGTAAGCACTCACCTGGATATTAGTCGTAATTGCCAATATATTTTTCTGATTCTGTGATTTGTGATGAAATTTTTTCTCATATATGATTTTAAATCATGTTCAGCACATTCAAATAATTAGTGGGTTATGATGAAACACTTGACATAATTTTGGTAATTAACTTGAAATAGTCAGATCTACTTAACATATCAACTTTTAAGCAATATATGTTTTGCCTTCAGCTACACATGTCAGTAGACAAGTTATAATTTGTTGTGAACTGAACTCAGGATGTACTTTGGATGTGAAATGGCTTTGGATAAGATGATCTTTGTAGTTTTTAAGTTGCTTCTATATCTTGCCCCAAAGTTTCTATGTTTGTGATATGGAACAGCTATTTTGAGACAACACATTTTCCCTGGGTATGTTGGGCAGTTTAAATTTTTTGTAAGGAAAACTTAAAATCTTTGAGGTGAAATTTTTGCAGATAAGATCTTTATAGCTTGATTGTACTTAAGTTGCATTTCAATTCTTCCATTTGAGAATAAATCTAATATTCAAAAAGTACAAAACAGTAAAATTGGTAACATAAGTGAGAAGTCATCCACATCTCCATGACTCTCCTGAATTTAATTTAGCATTGTTTATCTTCTATGCATGCCATACACTCACTCAATGCTAGTTTACATGTGGGTTCTTAATGCTTATGCATAGACTCGAACAAAATTGAATATCCTAAAGCTATGCCAGTATCTGGATTTAAGCTAAAATTTTGTCTCGTGAATCTAAATTCATGGTTTGGTTTATTTGTTTAATGAGTAATTAGTGTAACAAACTTTTCACTTCCAAATGGATTTAGAAGTCAGATACTGCAATAATTTAAGTTTACAGTGGGCAGCATAATCTCTATGTAAAAAATGTTTTACATCTCCTATTTGACTCTTTGAGTCTTGCAAGGGTTTTTAATTTGATTTGTTACTGTTTGTCGAAGGTTATTGCAACTTGGGGAGTACGTAACAACATTGACTTTATCTCTTTGTCATATACCCGGCATGCTGAAGATATTAGACAGGTGAGATTAGCAATAAACAGTTGATAATTACTGTTAATTATTTATTTTATTATTGCTACTTAATAGATTCGTATAATTGTTAATTTGTTTGTCCATCTACTGGGACTATTAATGTAGGAACATAAATTATATTCTTAGTTCTTCATATAAAGTTAAAATGTTTTGATTCTTCTGTCTAAATGTCTTAGGAACATAATCATTATTAAGGAAATGTTTAAATTGTTTGCTTTTTAAAAATCTTTAAGTAATGGTTGCATTATCAAAGGAACATTTGCACAAAAAATTGTGTGATGATATTCTAGAAAGATGTTAGCTTTTGCCTTTTTGTGAATTGCATATGGATTACATTTATCTTGCTTATATGAGCATCAGCTTGAGACTAATACAAGATCCTTACAAGAAAATACACTAGAAATCACACATGGAAGCCTAAGAGTAATTACCTATAAATCCAATTTTATGTAGAAACCACCTTACCAACTATGGAAGATCAAGAATCACAAGTTAGAAATTCATTTAGATGTCCCTTATGGGGAATTGAATTTGGGTCTCCAAAATAAAAAACCAAGGTTTTAATCAATTAAGCTCAATTCCTTGGACATCTTTGCTTTTATGATTTGGAGAACATATTATGATTATATTCTACCCTGAACAGTGATTGCATTTTATATTGATGAGAGCATGATAAGTCGGTATACCATAGAGAAGTTGTAAAACTTTTATTTGTGAGGTGCATTGTAAAAGGTAATTTTTTTTGAAATTTGTATAAGTGCTGTAACAAAAATTTCTTGTATCTGGTATAGACACGTGCTTATCTTGCCGAGCTCGGGAATCTTCAAGAGACACAGATATTTGCCAAGATTGAAAATATAGAGGTATGCACTGTGGCAAAAATGAAGTTTTTAAGCTTTATCTTTTCCTTTTTATCTGTATGTTTCAGAATCTTGACTGGCAATGCCCAATGATAACTGCCACCATTATTTTGATCTTAGGTTTGTTGAAACTTATTGTTGCAGGGTCTGGAACATTTTGATGAGATCTTGCAAGAAGCAGATGGGATCATTCTTTCACGTGGAAATTTAGGGATAGATCTTCCACCAGAAAAGGTCAGCTATCTAGCCCACATGCATTCTTTCATTACATCCCTGGCCCCTTTATTTCTTGATTTGTGCACAGAGTAGAGGCTATTGCTAATTATTAACAACTGTTGAACTACATGCTAAACAGTCAAATTTTAATATTCTTCTCTGAGTTGTTTTTGTGCTCATCTTATCACATTGCTTGTTTTTTTTTCCATCAATATATAGCATATGGTATACCTATTCTTGTAAGCAATTTTCTTCCTTTTGTACTATTAGAAATACCTGGGCCAAAAACTCGTATGTATGATTATTTTCATTCTTCGTATCTAAAACTTACTCTCTAAGAATCTAGATGCCTAGCAATAATATTTGATCCATGTAGAGGGCCATTCAGATTGTAACAAAAGTTGTCAGACTTTATTTTCTTTCCATTTCAAGTTCCTCATTGCTATCACAATTGTCTTCGAAGATCTTTGTCTGAAACTGCTGGAGTTAAAACTTTGCAATCCAAACCAGGCTGGAAAAGAGGGCTTTCCCTCAAGCAAAGAGTGTTCTGAAAAATGCCTTTGGCTCAAAGTATGGTTTATGTATCTTCATCAATTCTTGTTTGTCCATTATATCAATTTTTTTCTTTGATTGGATTCCATACGATGAGAAAACATTGGGGACATTGATATTTTTGAATCATAAGTGAACTGCATTCAGTGTGTCTGCCTTTTATCATGGTGATCATGGTCTTCATGGATTGATCCTCCTTATAGATCTTGATTGCATTTTTCCATGGAATTCCTGTCTACACCAAAATGGTTTTAATGCTTCTTAAAATCAAATCATAGTGGCAATTTTTGTACATTTATCATTATTCTTCCCCTTGGTAAGGCCAAAACTTGCTGATTCAAAGACTTCCATCTTCCCAACAATGGTATGCATTGGTAACATTTTTTTATCTACAGTCCTGGGTTTGTCTATTGGACTTGAAGCTACTTCACAAATCAGTCTCAAACACTTAAGCTGACCTTGAAAACATAAATAGCTATGATAATTATATTATTGTGATAATATAATTATTAAGATATAATTATTAAACGATAATATTGTTATAATTGATTGACAATATAATGACTATACTAATTATTATTGTATTGTAATTAATATATTATGTTTTGATTATATTGATAATATGATAATTATATTATATTATTAATTATACTATATAATGATTAATTATTCTAAGTGCTGACCCTTGGTGAAGGGGCACCACGGATAAATATAAAGTAATAAATATTTATTCTTCTAAAAGATATAGAAGGGAAAATAATCATATGTATGTCTATTTATATTGAGCGGTGTATTGGATCAGTGTGCTTTTTGAAGGACCTATAAGATTTGGAGACATTTAAAGGGATCATATCAGCTTGTTTAAGACCATCGGAACAAATGGTAATGAGGTTAAGGGCCTGTTTGGCTGCAGGAATTGTCGAATGTGGCTTTCATCTATGCTGGAATAAGCCCTCTTCTGGTATTTGTGCATTCTTAAAATAAGTTCTGGAATATCATTTGGACCTGTTTGGTTGACCTGGAAGAGGAGTTGAAATATGCATATTCTATGTTTGGTTGCAACAATTGAAATAGGAATTGGAATAAGTTTTGTTTTAAAATTTTAATAATTAAATTATTATTTTTAGTTTGGTAATATTTTAAATAAACAAGATTTTTTATTTATACAAACTAGGTTTTTATTAATTTTAAAAAAACCAAATTATTTTAATTAGACCTTATTTAATTTTTTAAATTGACTTTATAAGTGAAAGATATACCACAACCTTTGAAATTCATCGAAATTCAAAGGACATATTATATTGTATATTATAAATTTAATTTTAAATTAAATCAAATTATTTTAATGAGTATAAGATCAAAACTAAAATCATTTTATTTTTAAATATATTAAAGAAAATAAAAAATATAAATAAGTCGAGATAATTGATATGGTATTTAAATGATCTTTCAACATAGTTTTAGTTATAAGACTAAACACAAGATTTATTTGTAAAGATAATTTTATGAAAGTTTAGAAAAGATATCAAATCTGATATTAGTCTTTTTTGTCATTAAAAAAAAACACATATTAAACGTTAAATAATGTTGACCTAGTTTATATCATATGATGAAAGGAGAAAATAGTCCAAAAATGCATTTGAGTGGCAAAATACAATTAAACGACAAAGTCATGGACCCAATAACCCATCAAATTGGGTTTATTAAAAATCGGAATAAGAATAAGCTATTCTTATTCCATCTTTTTTTAGGAATTCTGCTATGCTCATTTTGGGGTCAAATTAGGATAGACAAATTCTTATTCCAATTTTGTATTTTGCTAACAAATGTCAAATTGGTGAATACGGGTATTTAGATTTTCCTATTCCCTCTCAATTCTTGCAATCAAACGGGGCCTAAGCAATGGATTGAATGACAATTTCTGCCAATTTATATGAAATTTTTATTCTGGATACATTTATTATTATCTTATGACAACTATGAAGACTCTATATATCATTAAAATCATGTTTGCATGACTCAGTCAGGAAGACCGAACAAATCAATTAAGAAGAATATAGAGAGCTTTGAACAACCTTCAAATTGATGTATTCATTACCAAGCACTAGAAGCATCATAACAATTTGAGGTGATAAACATTGGTCCATTCGTTGAAATCAAGGAATAATTTTTTTAAGGAGAGTCAAAGAGTCAAAGTGCTAAGTGCATTCAAGCCAAAGGAGAGCACACAGCTTAAAAATGGTCCCACTGACTATGATGAAGCAATAAAGGTTGAGCAATGGAGAGAATATTGAGATTAAAGCTTTCAAATATCATTGTTTGAAATTTCCCCTAATTGATTAAAAGGAGGGAAGAAATGCAAGAGTAAGAGGAATACCCTATGCTCGAAACATGGAGCACAATTTGTCCATAAAGGAGATCACATGGCTTAAAAATAGTCCCACTGACTATGATGAAGCAATAAAGGTTGAGCAATGGAGAGAATATTGAGATTAAATCGTTGTTATATCATTGTTTTAAATTTCCCTTGATTAGAAGTCGGGAAGAAATGTAGGAGTAAGAGGAATATCCTATGCTCGTAACATGGAGCACAATTTGTTCGTACATATCACATGCTCTACCTTATCCATGTTTATACTACCTTACTTTTTATGAACCATGATCAATGTTTCAATAATTTCCATTGCAACAATCTTGTCTTCACCCTCAGCGATGTAGGGAAGAGTTGTCTTACCTTCGTCATCTCCTTCAAAAGAATCAGCTCCTTTTAACAACTTTCAAATGAGATTCAACATGTACAATGAAAGGTATCCCTTTCTATCAACTATTGCAAACGGGTACACACCTCTCTCTATGAGCCGTTGTACAATTTCATATTTTGTGTTTGCTAAGCCTTTTTTTTTTTTTGTAATTTCAATATTGCCATAGTGCAATGTTGCATCTCTACTCACATCTGTTACAGAGGGATTTTTTCTCCTCTCTTGTGCTTCTTCCACACTTGCCATGCTTTCATCTTTTGCAATTTCAACATTTTCGAAGTGAAATGCCTATATCGCACAAACATACTAGGTGTAAGGTCCATGCAATTGGATAGAACTACATAGCGATGGATGGAACAATCAACTTCTATATTATTCAAAATGGACACTATTTTTGCAGTTACCATCCTTCCTATCAATATTGAAGATTATCATCATTGAAATATCATGGGGCCCTATAATTTAATCTCTAAAGGAAACAAATCTGTGAGCAAAGCAAACCTTTTGAATATCTCACGTATTAAAATTTAATATTATTGTAATATGCTCTATCCTTGCTATAGTGATTGGAGATATTGAATTTTTTTGTTTGAAGGGCTTGAGTCAAAGATTTGCATTGACAGATTAAAGAACTCATTTATTTGTGAGCTCCTATTTTCACGACACTTAATTGTGATAACACTAAGTCGCACAATGAGCTAGTTCGATAATTGTGATGGGAAAGATATGGAGCCATATTGAATTAGGCTCTTCAAAAGTTTGGACAAGATCCAACTTCACATTGCAAATGCCAATTCTTTGACATTGAGTGTTATACGGAGACTACCACATGATGACACAATTGCTTTTAGAACATTGGAGGATGTACTCCTGAGATCAACATAAGTATGTTGGCAATAACCAATTGGAAGAAATATTGTGATTTCTAGCATATTGATCAGTGCTCTTTCAAGCTCTTGCTCATTTCAGACTTTTTTTTTGGCCTACCTTTTTGATTACTAGTCAATTGGTGGGCATTCATTAAGGGATTCACGATGCATCTCTTGATGTTGTGATCATTTGTTATTACTTTGCGTTATTGGATGGAAGATTTTGATGTACAGTTTGGATGTTAATTGTCGTTGCCATTGCAATTTGTTCTTCAACTCATTAGACTACTAAGAATGTATATACCGTTGTGGTAGGGTTTTTGCCAATAAAAGGAAACATTCAACAATTGAAGGGGATTAGTAATGTAGTTTTGCTCAATCATTCAATAGTAGTAAGACACATTGCATAGGCCAATAGACATTTCCATATATTTAGTGTGTCCCATGAATTATAGTTAGCAAAGATACTATCGGTTGCTATGTATTGGGTGGAATCTAATAAATGATTACTTCAAAACTACAATTCAATCCAATATTCTATTTGGAAAGATTGGAGCTCTCATTTCTTTGGAAATGCCCACGAGGATCAAGTGGTGTGGATTTCGCATCATTAGAAATGCCAACTACCTTTTGCATAGCCTAAGTTGAGTTGCTAGAAAAGTCTTTCACATACATCAAAAAGTATGTTGTTGACTATTTGTTGTAGAATAGTGAGATAAGTATTCTCTCTTGAGTACTATGTTTTATTTTTTAGTCAATCACTTGTGTATAATCTTGTATGTATTATAAGAGTCATTTGCCTTGTACTTTTGATCTTCAATCCAGAGGATATTCTTGCAGTAAAAGAAGAATGATGCCAAGGCATTTATCCAGGTCAAGACAATCAGTGAGAGGGAGCAAACTGTGAGGGGATTCCGATCTAATCTCAGGATAGTCATATTCTTGTCTGTTTTTATGCTATGTCCCAGTTGGCCTTGAATCTAGCTCTTTCAGTCATGTGTAATCATGTCAGATTTTGAGAGTCTCTTTGAGCAAGATATATTTCATGATTGGGATTATGTGAGCAGCACATGCCTCTGAGACATAGGAAGCAATTAGATAATCTTCTTGAGTTGACTTCCAAGAATCTTGGTCATAATGACCCAGAGGTAGTAGACCATGTCAAGATGATTTCTATTATCATCAGTTTCTTCTAAGAGGATGGTATTACAATTAGCGGGAGTTTGAGCAGTAGGGGAGAGCACCATATCATTTTTTTGCTGAGTATCAACAAGTTCGTGTGATAGTGTAGTTCGTGTAGCTCCTTGTTTGGTCAACTTTGGAATCAACTCTATTTTTGTTATGAAAGTCAAGTAGTGAGAATGTTGCTTCTTTTCCATTCAAAGGGAGTCTGACATTTTATTAAAAGCAACCTTGGACGAACAAGTCAGAAAGCTAATATCTATTTTAGAGAGAGACACATCATCATAAAGAATTTGTCAACAAATTCCTTGTGAGGAAAAAATTTGAGGTGCAATCCCTTACTAATGCATTCTATCCGTGAGGGAGAAATTTGAGGGGAAAGCCTTTATTCCACTCTTTGATATGGTTCATGGTGGATGTCGTGTGTGACACCATGTGGGTAACAGAGGTGGTGGTACCTTATGGCATGCCATAATTGTAGTTACCCTAATCCATTATGGTGGATAACACATATGGTGGTATTTGATGCCATGGCGTGATGGTAGGTACTTTAGTTCCTTTATGGTGGTATTTGAGGACATGCCATAAAGGTAATTCTTTAAATCTATTATGGTGAGAGATTCTTGTAGTTCTTGATGACATGCTATAATGCTAGAAATTCAAATTCTTTATGGTGGATAACACATACAGTGATATCCATGTACATGCGATGAAGGTGGGAAAGTGCATATGGTGCTACCCAAGGATATACCACAATGGTAGACACCATAAATTCATTATGAAGGATAGCACATATGATATATTCAAGACATAATGACAAATACCTTAAAACCTTTGATGGTGGATATCGCATGAAGTGATATCGAAGGATGTCATAAAGGGATATCCCAAACTCACTGTAATATTTATGGTAAACCTTAATGATAAGTTCATTATGATTTAACCTAATATGGAAGCCTTCCTAGCAAAGAGGGAGCATTGAAGTTTGCTTCAGGAGGCTTACATACCCAATTCACAATAATATCTCAAATAATAAAAAGCATTATTTGTTTGTATTATTTGAGACATTAATTAATAAATTATTTGAGACTTCAGTTAATAAATAATTTAAATTAATTACTTATCATAACTATTTAGATAGATTTCTCTCATAAATAAATTAAATTAATCTAACCAAATGTATTTTGTCTACCATCACTGATTATAGTAAATGCATTGATCAATATAAAACAATGTATCATTTAGAATCATTGGGTAAATTAAAGCATCATAGGTAGGTTATCTGAACCGACACCTCTCATTGCTTGTACTATGTACCATTTAAGCAGTTGCTTGTTAAAGATAGCATCAAGAGGATGAACTAGAAGTTATCAAGAAGAATTCCTCCCTAGCTAAGAGGTAGTGTTGATGTTATTGTAGCTATGGCTGGATTCCTTCAAGCTGATCTAGATAACATAAATAGTTATGATAATATAATTATATTATTGTGGTAATATAGTTATTAAGATATAATCAATTATATGATAATGTAATTATTGATTAACAATACAATAGCTATTCTATATTATTAGTTATACTTTATAATGGTATAATTATTGTAAGAGGGGACCCTTGGTGAAAGGGCACCCCCAATAAATGTAAAGGAAGTATATTTCTTCTTCTAAAATATATAGAAGGAAAAATAATCATATGTATATCTGTTTATATTCAACAAGTTTTTCCATGACAGAATATTTATATAATGTTTCTGCCAAGGGAGTGCAGGGCTGAAAAGCTCATGATATGTAAGAATTTACCTCCCCCCTCCTTGCAGAAGTTCGAACTGGTTTGAAGTTCGGGTCCTGTTCAAACTTGGTTCAACGAGGGTTCCATTTCTTGCCTGCTGGTTTGAACCAAGTTCAAACCACATGCTTTCTGGGCCCTGTGGATGGCAAATAAATGTTTTCTTTGCAAAATTTATGAAGTTGTTGGCATCCACAACCCTAAAAGGCTGTTGCAAAATGCTTTTGATGACCTCTCATTGTCATGTTTTGTGGCCTCTCATTGTCTTTTTTTGAAGAATTTGATGCCAACAGCATTGTTGCTGCTGCTGATCCCATTGGCCTTAGCTCTATTGCTGAGGCAACTAATGCCCGAGAAAAAGAAAATGAAGAAGGAGAAGAAGATGAATATGAAGGAGAAGATAAAGATTGAAGAACATAGAATTTGGAACCGAACCTGAACCAGTAACTTAGGAAAATTATTGGTTTTTTACTTACACTATGCAAACTAGATGTACTTTTTGTTGTAATAGACGGTTGAGTTTTTTTTGCATTGATCTCTACTCACAGGTCATCATCATGACCACTATTTCTTCAGCTTTAAGAGGTGGCCAAGTTGGGAATTTACTAGAATTTCCTGAGTCCTGCTCCTTCCCTTAATATTTAGGGAGTGAATCCTTGGCTGCTACTTTTAATTTCTATTGAAATCCTAAGATTGCCATGAGTGCTTTCATGAACTTTCCATTTGTTATCTCTTCCCATGGATTGGGAAATGTTTGCAACATTTGCTTTCAATCTTAGAAGTTTCCATCTTTTTATCTCCACTCACTTGGAAATTATTTGATTCTTGAGCCAAGTACCCAACCTTGTCGAGGAAATAATATTCCACTGCCAGCACCTAATTGGACCTCTACTCTGAGTGATCAATCTTGATTGTCTCTTTTTTGGGAACTTTTCTGTGTTATGATGTTTCCGTAATGCTGTTTTTAAAAGTGGAGCTTGTATGAGATCTTATTTGGACACTCTTCATTTTATTAAAGTCTTAACAAATCTTTTTAGTGACTAAAGCTCTAAAACTTTAGTGTTGAGTATCATACATACAGATTATCATTTAGTTAAACTTTAATGTTCTGAGTACACAACAATTGTGATGTTTATCATTTACAACTAGATCCATTTTGGATAAACTATGTGAACAGTAGTTGCACTGAATTGAAATCTTCAAAGAAACTTCATTCCTGCTAAACATGGAGATCAATTTTGAAGCAAATATCAAGTTAATTCAGTGATCTGGAAAACTAGATGAATTGAGTAATCATAACTTAGTTATACTGAACTCTTACCTGTTACTTTATGTAGATAAGATGTAAGGATACTAACAAATGGGACAGCACTGGGAGCAAATATGTAGTTCAGTTACTTTCTTAGTAATGCAACAAAATTTTCCCTTTCCGACTGCAGGTGTTTTTATTCCAGAAGGCTGCTGTTCACAAGTGTAATATGGTTGGAAAGCCAGCTGTTATTACTCGTGTTGTTGACAGTATGACAGACAATCTACGCCCAACTCGTGCAGAAGCAACTGATGTTGCAAATGCTGTGCTTGATGGTGAGTAAATTCCTAATCTTACATATGAATTGTTTGTGACTTTTGACATATATAGCTGGGACTGAGGAGGATATGATGAGTTATTTTGCATTAGTTGATTGACACTCTTTGAAAGTAAATTATTCTTGAGGTAATTCATGATTACTCAGCATGAAATTCATGATTACAGGTACAGATGCAATTCTGTTGGGTGCAGAGACTTTTCGTGGATTATATCCCATTGAGACCATCTCAACTGTAGGAAGGATCTGTGCAGAAGTGAGTTTCTGTGTTGTAACTTGTGTTTTTCTTTCCCTTCCCTAAATATATGTATTGTGATTTCAATTTTGATATGATATTATAATCTGAACAACTGCTTAAAAGATAACATATGCTTATTAATTCATGCAGGCAGAGAAAGTGTACAATCAGGCTGTTTATTTTAAGAAGACTCTCAAATGTCAAAGTGAGCCAATGTCTTACTTGGAATGCATTGCAACCTCTGCAGTAAGTACATGAAATTATTTTAATTCCGTTTGCTATGACTCAGGTTTTGTTTACAGATAAATTTTATTTAGATTGTAAATTATTATTTGTTTGATCTGGGGAAAGTGATGAAATCCAATTTAATAGAAGCATTTATGATAAATTCAGGTAAGTGCAGCAATCAAAGTGAAGGCTTCTGTTATAGCAGTATTTACAACATCCGGACGAACTGCTAAGTAATTGTTTTCACATCGTACATTATATATTCTTGGACATTTGAAACTATTGAATTTGGGGAATTGGTGATAAGTTACTATTTGGTTTCACTTTTGCCACTATTCGGGGTTGGTTATCATAAAGATTAGCTAGCTCATAATCAAGGCAATTTTGTCAATTCTAGATTTATCTGTTGCCATTCTCAACATGAGATTTATGTTTTTTGCCCCAGGCTGATTGCAAAGTACAGGCCTACTATGCCAGTGATTTCTGTTGTCATCCCAAGATTGACAACAAATCAACTGCGATGGAGCTTTACTGGTGCATTTCAGGTATGCTATACGTATTATTCAAAAAAGAAAACTGTTATGTTTTTTCTTCTGCCAGAGTGACATGGATTGTGGTGATCAAAGTAGCCTTATCATCCTGTTAAAGTTTGTGTTCAAGTCAAAATAGAATTTATGAAAAGAAATCATCAGGATTGAATGAAATTTATTTAAAGAAGAGGCAGAAATCGATCATTAAGAAATCTTAATCAATGTTTTCCAGCCAAATATTTTATGATTATCTAACAGGAGTTTTTATATATCAAATTCGTAGTGCAGCATTACATTTCAATAGTCCAAAAATTATGACAGCTAATGAAAAGATTGTGACTATCATCAAGAGGTGAAGAAAACCCGCCAAACTGAGATTTACCAACCTCCTCACTATTGATAATTAGGTGTGTATGACATCTAGATTTCGAACTTGATAATTAAGGTTGACCACAATAACTAAAGCAACGAGGCCAAAAATGGTGGATCTGATATTCAACACGAACACTCAGCATTGACACTCTGGTGGCATGAACTGCAATAAGACAATTAAATTATCACAATACTGGTTTTAAAAGCTTCCAGATTTGACTGTGTGACCATTTTTTATAGCAAGGATTCTGGTCTTACTGTATGATTACATTATTCCATTAGCGGCAGGTACACATGGGTTTTTAATCTTAAATTGTTGTTAATAAAAAAATTGCTGTTCACTTATGATTAAGTAAATATACAACATGATTATCTAGACTCGGTGCAATTCTTTGTATTGCAATGTCATGATTGTACTGATTAGCACCTTCCAGTTATGCTCCAAGCCTCCACCTGATCTATTCCTGACGCAGGAGTTAATTGCTTGATGAGGTGCTACACCTTTTCCTACAGGGCTTTGTATTTGTGCGTATATTAAATTTTTATTTTTTTATTTTTAATTTCTATTTCTATTTCTTGGCATACCCATCGAGGCCTTGTTTTTGGCAAAAACCAAATCAAAATTAGATGAGAAGGGGAGTGCTTGTCTTACTAACGTTCATTTTTTTGTCAAATATAGAGTAGTCTGTGGCATGAGATGTTGAATTATTGTATGTTTGCATTAAAGCCATAAACAAAAGTTGGCGTTGAACTCTGTATGAGATATGTGAGAGCATTACAGATTATCGACATTGGCAAGATCGGTCTTGTTTGGTATTGTCTCCAAGGACCAGGGTTAAAAACACTTACCTTGATGAAGTATTATCATAGTAATTAATGATGCCATTAGACTTATGACATTGAGAGATTCAAATACGCAACATTGGGAAGCAGCAACAAGTGGTGGATCTCTGTGATTTTCAAAATAGAAAAGCAGAGGAGTTGTTTCCTTTTCGATAATTTAATATCCTTGGTTCTATTTTCAAAGAATTAATGAAATATAAGTTGTATTTATTTTTGACACTTTCTGAAGGCATGAAGAAATTAATGTCTGATTGTAGTGTGATGGTGTAAAAACATATCTCCGAGGAAGTACAACTGTAAGCCATAAATTAGGATAAAACTGTCACAATTATATTCAATTATTAATGCTGAATATAATGGCAGAAAGGGTGGAGTCAGTGATGTGAGTGTGTTAATGTTAACTGTTTACCTTTCTAGATTAAATGTGACTACCATCTACACGTCAAAATTTTAAATTTAATTATAAATAAAATATATTTATTTAAGATATCTATACTAGTTTAGACAATGTCTAGATCTCTTCGTTGCATTTATTCTCTGGAACACTCAAATAGGATGTAATTGCAGGGTGAGAAACCTTTTGATTTGCAAGGACAAGATTTTTTTTTGAATCTCATTTTTCTTAGAGCAATGGTAGCAATGTTTTTTATCTACTTTTTATTCTATGATGTTATTAGTAAAATGTACTTAGTTACTATTTATGAACAGTGTGAAACATCGTAGCATTATCTTTGCTGCTGGCCTTTTCTTTTTTGGAATTTTATAGTCATCAAATTTCATGCAGAACCCGAACCAGTTGACTTTGGGTAACACAACGGTTACATATCCAGAGGATTCAAATTCATGGTCTCTTGTATCATCAGACAGATCTGTTCTTCAGGTAGATCTCAAAACATCTCAATTCTGGTGACCATGTTTGGCATTGCCTCCCATTTACAGGGAGCTATATATGTGGGGCCCTACGCATTCAAGGAATGATGGAGATCATTCTTGACATATTATATTTTGAGGAGATTTTGGATACACCAAAATCAGTTGAAATTGTGTGCACGCATATGTCTTCCATGGGGGAGAGGACCCAGTACTTGAACACCCTAACTTCACGCTTATCAAAATCCTATGTGGAAATTTCAAATCACTCCCAATTTTCTACAGCAGCTTATTTGGTGAGTCGTCTACTTATAACTAAGCTTTCAAATCCACATCATCAATTATGATGCCACATCAGCATGCTTTTTGCCAAGTTGTCCAAAACAGCCCAAATAAAAAGTGAGACCATTGGTCGTGCAAAAAGAGTACCCATACTTGCACAGCTGATGTGGCATCACATCATTGTTTACTTTTTAGATGAAAGGGTACATTTTCATTCATTTTTTGGTGACCGTCGTTGTACTAACAACTTTAAAGTCACAAGTATTGGTGCAGTGTTGTCAAAAAAATTGGACATTAAGTCAGTAAGTGTAGATATAAAGTAAACAATTTCTATCACAACCATTGGAACCCGTTCAAGTACTGGGTCCTCTCCCCTAGTTGAGAAATAACACGAAGACTTGTGACATGTGAGTTGATGTAGTGGCGACTTCTGGAAAATCGGTGATTTAATTGCAGTGTTCACCAAAAATTTTTAAAAATGTTATTAACCTCAATGAAAGACGTCTGTAATGAATTTCCATGGAAGTCTCGTTTTAAATTTGTACTGTGCTCCCTTTCTGTGCGCTTTTACAATGACATCTGAACAGCAATTTCTGGTGCTCTTGCTAAGTGGATATAGCATCGATCAGCTGGGGAATGCTTTCTCAGGTATGTGGCGAATCGTGATTCGCTCTTGGTGCTGTGGGCACTGCGAAGAGGATATTCAATCACTGATGAATTGGCAATTTTGAATGGCATTGGATGAATCGACAGCAATGACGGAGCGCCTGATTCTTTTTAATGTATTTTCAATCTTATTTTTCTTATTGATTTTAATCTTATATTTTTAACATGAAACTTTTAGATTTGATCTTGATGATTTAGAATTAATCATTTTATTATTAATACATGTTAATATATTTAACTCTGTTATGATAATTTAATTTTACAGTGGTGTTGGGTTAATCGACAGCAATATGGAGCGCTTGAAATATTTTATTATTATTATTATTATTATGTATTTTCAATTTTATTTTTGTTGTACTGTAGTATTTAATATTTTAGGCTTAAATTTTATGATATAATATTAAATATTTATTACTAATATATACTAAGAAATACAACTTTATCATCATAATCATCTGTGATGGATCACTTGTGTTGGTGGAAAAAATTATTAGAAAAACATTAAACATAATGAAATGCAGAAACTCTTGCAGATGATTATTATAGAATGTAAAAAGATTAACATGGATTGTGAAAATTTCTTTTCATTTATTATTATTATATTTTTATTTCATTATATTTATAATATATTTAATATCTTTATTTTTATTTACTTAAACAATTTTTTCTAGCAACATTTCTAACCAAACAGGAATGATTAGCTTGAAACTCTTGCAGATGATGACTATAATATATTGTAAAAAAAATAACATGGATTGTGAAAATTTCTTCTAATATTTTTAATGTACGATAGCAAATTTTTCTATAAACATTTCTAACCAAACAGGAATGATTAGTGTCGTTAAGGCAGTGGCAGATTTAATTATGTGTTAGTGGGCCATTTTTAAAAATCTACAAACGAGGAAACACTCCTCAGTAATTGATTTTTTTAATGCATGTTTCTCCAGAGGATTGGGTAAATATGTTTCTTTTTGATGTTAGGAAAGTGTGCCCAGTTTCTACCGTCCGAGACATATTTGGGTCTGCGAAGTTTACTGGATTGAATGTGTTAAAACCACTACTAGTACTTTCTAAAGGGTCTGTTTCGTTCGTGGAATTTTAGAAATTGAGATTAATGTTTACAAATTTCGATTTAGCCAAATCAAAAGTCTGTAAATCTTGAAAGTGATTTTCACAATTTTAGTAGAACCATTTGGTTCACCTAGAAGATGAGTGAGAAGATTCTATTTCTGCCTTTGGTTCCTCAAATAAGAATTGGAATTAAGTTTCTTTTTTAAATTTTGGTTCCACTGCTGGCAGAAATACCCGATCTTGAGGTCCATTTGACATGGTATGGGAAGTTCAATGCGGTCAAGCGTTCGATTATGGGCAAGTCATTGAAGAGAACTGACATTGGAACTCTGGTGTCAAAAACTGTGTCTTCTGGAGCTCTGCTTGCGGATGACAATGTCATTTACTTTGTCCTGATGTTCCACGATGTGATTGTGGAGAGGTTTTGCATGAGCTCCTGTGGATTCAATGCAGGTTTCCAAATGAAACAGCTGAGGAGCCAATGGAGTGTGAAAAGGTTTCTCGGGTCCGCACTGGACTTCGACAAATTGACCACATCAACCTGATCAATAACAGGACCCTACAGAAAGCTCCTGTCATCTGTCCTGGTATTGTAGTATATACTGTAGAATGCAATGCGGGTGCGTTGGGCCTCGGCTGTGAAGGTCACATTGTTGCGTTCGTAGATTCGTATTGCTGGAGCACTGTAATGGAATTTATCCACCTGGTCTCTGACAAAGGTCATGACCGCCATTGGATTCTGAGCAGTAATGAAAGTTATCCGTCTGGAGCAAATCAGAAACCCACACCCAAAACAAAAGCGGAAAAAATGGTAAATGAAGAAATGGTGAATGCAGTGCAAGAATCGACTTCAAGGAAATGTAGTCCAATGTAATTTTGAGCAATTTTCAAAAAAGTGTAATCAGGTTATGATTTCCAATTCCTAGTTTAGATAGGGAAGCGTAGTAATCTGATTTTGAGGCAAAATTAGAAGTCTGATATCCTAATTCCATTTTGCCAAAGTGTAATCAGGTTACGATTTCCAATTCCTAGTCCGGATAAGGAAGCGTGGTAATCTGATTTTGAGGCAAAATTAGAAGTCTGATATCTTAATTTCCATTTTGCCATTTTCGATACAAATGCAAAAATTTTCAAATCCAGATTATGCAAATGTCAATTCCTGCCATCTTCCATGATCTAAGCGGACCCTAAAAGTGAAGTGATTTCCGGAAGAAATGTATAACTAGTATGAGGGTTACGTTTATGCTAATTTAAATAATTTCATTGTACCTTGTGGGTAATGCCTCGACATCCTGTGAGTATTACATTTCGTTTCTATTGGATACATCGGCCTTTTCATTAAAAGGCATTAATTTCGTCCGGTCTTGACTTTTTCCTTTTGCAGTGTACATTTGTTAAGCAGCTAAAGAAACCGGGCTTTGTAGCTCACTTTCTTATTATTTTAGGGTCACCATATGGAATTTGTATTGTTGTTGAAATGTATTTATAAAAGCAACAATTCTCTATTTCTCATTGAGTTCTGCATGCATTCTCTGATGTTTAGTTAGTTTTCAGGAGTAAACTTTAATCTCCTTGAATACAGATCTAATACAAATTGTGGGGAGATACCTTGAGATTCATGATGCATCTTCATTTTTTTGTGCTTTTGAAATTCACTCTTAAGTTTAGATAGTTACAGACTTACAGCACTTCGCGTGATTTGGTATTGGAAGTTAACAGACTATTATTAGAAAAAATGGAAGAGCTAAGGGTTTGTTATAATGATTTTTTTTTTTCCAATGCAGGCAAGACAGTCTCTCGTTGTTAGAGGAATTTTTCCTATGCTGGCAGATCCGCGGCATCCTGTAAGTTGTTTTAACTTTAGGAATACCAGTGAGTTCCTTAAATTTCAATCATATCCGCTAAAACTAGTCCTCAAACAAAGTAGTAAATTCCTTGATTGCAAGCATTTACGTTGTTATATTATGCCCATCACTATTGTATGAGTTGAAAACAGAAGATTACGGAGAGTAATTTAGGCGATAAGATTATTCATTTTTAAAAAATATTACACGTAAACTAATCTTCAACTAAAATTTAGAAGTTTTTTGGCCCAGTAATAGTAAGAGGATTTATCAGCTTGACTATTATGATATTATATAATAACAGTATCTGTTGAAACCGTATAATTCCATGTATATCATGTCTCTTTTCCTTGTTGGGCTAGGAAGTGAAGGATTTACCCTGCGTGATTCGTCAAGGGTTCAATTTAATTCTCCCCTGCACGAAGTAAATTGTTTTGACATGTAAATTATTTTCAGGAGCGATCCGCATTAATTGATGCCAAAAGAACTTAAAATGGAATGCACCATGGAGGATGCCCAATAGTGTGTTATAGTTTCTATTAAATCTTAAAATGCAACAATAATTAATCTTTGATAAGCTTTAACCCATTTTATAAGTTTTAATATCATTTTAACCATTGTTTCGCAGGCTGAGTCAACCAGTGCTACAAATGAGTCTGTATTGAAGATTGTACTGGAGCATGGTAAAGCATCGGGATTGATCAAGCCTCATGATCGAGTCGTTGTATGCCAAAAAATAGGGGATTCAGCAGTTGTGAAGATAATTGAGCTTGAAGATTAGAGGGATGGAAAAAGATGGGTCTGGTTATTTACTGTATTTATGCTTTTTGTTGAGGTATTTGCATGTACCTCAGCAGCGAACAGACGGCTGATAGTTCTCTCTCAATTTTGTAGACGTTTTAGGTTGTATTTTGAACCGCTTAGCAAAATATATGCCTTTTTTCAGCAAGCAAATTTTGATATTCAAAGTTTTGTTTCTGGTGATGTAAGTAAAGCGCTTAGTTTTATGAAATAAGTTTTGCTTCGGCCCAGTATTTAGTAAGCAATTACAGTACTTTTTTCCATACAAATTCGCATGGCGAGTCTGTTGTCGGGTGTAATGGTAATGCTTGCTAATGATTGTGTAAATTCCACATTATATCAGACATATTGGTATAAGAGACATTAAGGAATGCATCACTTCAATTTTCCGAATTAGAGAATGTACAAAATAATATTTCGATCTCCACGTCAAAACAGTGATAATAGGTTAGCAACGTGAGCAGGATAGGAAATGTTGCAGTTGGAGGTAATATTGCTGGTAGGACTGGAGCATACAAGCTGAAGCTGATGTTAACCTACCAAGCATACAGTTTGTTAAACTTAGTTTGTGTGGAGTCTTGTGTGAATCCTCAGCTGTAATGCTATATGATATGGCCAATTTGATGTATATGATGAATGCCATGTACACGAACAATTGAAAGTCCTATATTGTAAAATTTACCCGTATCCTGTATCCATTAAAAAGATTTATCCCCTAACATACCAGAATGTGTACCCCGCTGTCACCTGGTCCAGGAATGCTAAACAACGGTACAAAGAGTTTCTTTAGATGTATTGAAGTAAATATTGTATTCCGTTGAGAAAGCTGATCATGGTTTGTGTCCTAATTTGTATTTGTGAGGAGGATTTGGCGAATGAACATAAATTTTTATAAGAATTTCTTTTTGGTAAAGTGGGCTAGGTTACATGTATTAGTAGGTGAGAGTGGAACTTAAGACCACTTATATGAAGGTCACTGCACTTCACCTCTAGATCTATTGTTAACACAAAGTGGAAATTGCGACATGTATTAGTAGGTGAGAGTGGACTAGGTTACATATATTAGTAGGTGAGAGTGGAACTTAATAGATGAGAATGGAACTTAAGACCACTTATATGGAGGTCACTGCACTTAACCGCTAGATCTATTGTTAACACAAAGTGGAAATTGCAACATGTATATTTATATGCTCGCAGGATATACTTTAAAGCATTTTAAGATATTAAAAATCATCTTGTCATTTTACAGTGCTTATCTAGCCACAAACAATGATTCCTATTATCCTCTTAATTATAGACGATATATTTGCCTCTCTTAAGCATTGCTTTCCAAGAATGCAGATTATTTGTAATGTTATAATTAAAAGAGGATTATATCTTTTGGGTGCCACCAACGGATGCCACTCTAAGTGATTATAATTATTAGTATGTCGAGGGTCTTTCTATAGTGACATAATACTTCAATCTAAACTTTTTCTACTATTAATAAAATTGACAGTTGTTCCAAACTTCTCCAATTTAAATTCAATTTTAGAATAATTTGAATACTGTCAATAATGTGCAACTTTAACAGCTGCCACTTGACAAATGTATGTAGTGTTTAAAATCCACCTATCACGCTTCACAAACTGCAATATTCTCCTATTGACACGTTGATTAATGAGCAACTCAAAAATAGACACCATGAATTATGTTGGATGACAATGAATGGATGAAACATGTTAATTATCAATTTATGTATTTTGCAACATAAAAATGAAACAAGAATTATGAGTGGTTATTACCACTGGTAGTTCAGTCTACAAAACAACCAAAAATATCAACTTCGACTTAATAGGAAGATTTACCAACAATCAACAAACAAAATGTGAGGAAGGTGGAAGGAGTTTTGTGTTACAAATATTTGTCAAAATATTAAAAGAATCTTAGATTACAATAGCGGCTAGAACAATCTTGTTAGAAATATTAATCTTTCCTTGGATGTATTTAATTGGGATATTTTAAGAATCCTTAAATGTAGTTTGTTCTATTGTACACATGTGGAAGACATGTCATTTATTTGTCTTTTAGTCCACATGTGAGGACAACTCATTTTTATAATTCCTCTATTAAGGAATTTAGTTTATCCTCTTTAAGAGGTTCTTGAAACTTTGCACACACCTATTATGAATGTGGCATTCGTAGAAATGGGAGTTACACATGCAACTCCTTTCTCATCTCTTTAAAAGAGATGATCCTTTCTCTTTCTTTCTTTCACATCACTTTGATGTTATTGTATTGAGTTATTTTGCTCCTTTACTCTTTCTCTTCTTTAGGCAATTGCTTTCATTTATAATACTCACAAGGGGTTTTCTTTACTTTCCCTTTTCAAATCCTTGTCTCCATTGTTGAACTATCTTGGTGTGTGCTCTTGGATTTTGCTTATCTCATGGTAACATCATTTCACACTTAACTTGGATTGTTTTCTTACCTTGCTCTATCTTATCGTTTCTTGCAAATCTTTAAATACTGTTGAATATGTAGTGCATGTCCTCTTAGTTGAAGGGATAGCAAGTACATTTGTGTTTTGTTGCAAGTAACAATTTGCCCACAATTTTATAAATATTTGCCCACAATTTTATAAATATTATCTTATCACACGACAACTTTGTATGCCATTACTTACAAAACAAATAAACTCACCATATTTCTCTACAAAAACACTAATTTTTCTCCACAGATAATATGACAGATTTTCATGTTGAGTGAAAATCTCAAAGTTTTCAAAGGTGAGTGAATAGTCGAGTTGGTGTGAAGGCAAGTCGTGAGACGTATTGTTAGGTTAATGATCTTGGTGCTATGCATCAACTCCGATTCTAATCACATTGGTTACCACAAACCCTTTTTAGCCCCCACAGGTTAGGCGAGCTGGTTTGAGGTTGTGGGTAGATCCACATGGTCTTGGGTTCAACTCCCTACCTGTCTTTACCCCACCACACGCTTGGGGGACGTGTTGGTTATCTCATGGTCAAAGGGATTAGTCTCGCTCCAAGCTCACCACATAAAGGGAGGAGCCTGTTGAGCTTGGGTCACGAGGATACCCTCTTAAAACCAAAAAAAAAAATTCAAAGTTTTCTTAACTTCAATTACGGATATGTTTTTTTAAATTAAGCAAATGAGGATTATGGAGATGTTTTTTCTTATCAGAAATATTTATGTAGATTTTATTCATAGTATAATGATCAATTTTCCCAAGATAAGGGTATGCTATTATTATTAAAAGGTTAAAACTTTCATGAAGGGAAAATGCCAACCATTCTATTGTTGTGTACTTAATTTATTAAGATATGATTGACTTGATAAGGAAATAAAAGAGATTTCATAAAATAACTTAAATTTTCAATTTTGAAATAAATATTTCTATCATTTTTTTTTATGATCCTTTATTTTTACTATATCCTAAAATTTTGTAGTTTTAATATTCTAATACTTATTATAAAAATATTTGTTTTAAAATTGAGTACATGGATATAAATTATTGAGTTGAACAAACTATATAATATATCTTAAAGAATATTCAATATTTAATAATTATAATTTATTGTTATAGTTTGACTAGCTTATATATATAAATTTAAAGATATCCTTCTGTAGGTGCCTATTTTCATAAATTGTATAAGTACAATAAATGTTTAATTATACATTCAGGTGGAGGGGGATTCCGTGGTAATAATCATTGCTTGTATTAAAGGAGTATCTCATAATTGGAAATTGGCTTATAATCTTTAACAAATTTGGCACCTGTTTGACTCATTTGTTGAAGTCCTTATCTCACATACCTTTCGTGAAGGAAATGGTTTGGTTGATTATTTAACTAATAGGGGATGTAACAGATTTCATCAAGAAAGGACCATTCCACTTAGCAATGCTATTCTTGATGAAGAATTTCATAAAGTGATTACATCAGATAAAAAAGCTCGCAAGTAAGTGGGCTGATTTGACATTGAGTTCGTTGACATGAGTTCTTATAGTGTATAGATCTGAGGGATTTTGTTTTAAGATGTTGTTGTTGGCTTTCTTGTAGCCAATTTTGTAATAGGTGAATACTCTCTAACTTTTTTTTATGTAACATCAATCATGCTGGGTTTTCTTTCCTGATTCTTTCTCGGTTAAGACTTTGAATCAGATTTTATGAATAAAATACATATAGTGGCCAATCCACTTTTGCTTAAAAGGCTATTTTTGCAAATGTAATGATACTACCATCATATATTGATATGTTCCAAATGCAAGTTTGACTTATAAATATGAGAGGAGGAGAAAGAGACATGTAGCTATGGTTAATCATATCATTAGATTATATATATATATATATATATATATATATATATATATATATATATATATATATATATATATATATATATATATATATATATATATATATATATATATATATATATATATAATCTTAAATTGTATCTGTTGATTTTTATAAGATCATTTTCTACAAATGTAATGATACTACCATCATATATTGGTATGTTCCAAATGCAGATTTGACTTATAAATATGGGAGGAGGAGAAAGAGACATGTCTCTATGGTTAATCATCATTAGATAATATATTAACAATAATATATATCAACATATATCCAATAACCATAAAAGAATTATATTTGTCTAAATGATGATTTCCCAATAACCATAAAAGAATTGCCTTCAGGTCAATTCAATTTGATTGAAGCTACAATCTTAACACTTCCTCTTGGCGAGGGAGGATTGTTATAGAATACATTATGCTCTCAAGCATATAGAGAGATATCATCTCAATATGATATGCCTAGAATGATATCAATCATGAGATATTCATCATACTTATATTCTTTTGCTATGTGCACTAGCTTGCATCAAATCCTTGATGTGTACTAAAAGAATATGTTATATCTTAGAAAGATGTGCATTATTTGATCTTCGGCACTTTGGGACAACAACTAAATGTAGTCTACCAGATAACAGAACAAGAACAACAAATATAGTATCATTCATGTTGTCAATCAATGTTTGATACATGAGAGGAACTATCACTGTATATATATTATCATATATAGCCAGATTAGGGCATGATCATAAGGTATCAAATGGCATGAGGTATCAATATGTGAAGTAAATCAAACATATACATGTATGTATGTATATGTATTTACATATGCATGTATATAAATATGCATACGTATATGTTCCATATACTGATATTAGATCCAACTGAAGCTATGACTTTAACACTCTCTCTTAGCGAGGGAGGATATGATCAATTTCTTAATCTCAATAATCTCATATTCGAGTTTGCATAAAAATGTTTATACACAATTATATCCCTGTAAGAATATATACTACTAGATTTCTGACACATTCTGGGATACATAGTCAATTAGATAGTCAGTTTTGATCTCATAATTTCTGGCTCAATCTTTGACTATCATGGTTTACTTATTGTCATGACATTTGACACAGTCTGGAACAACAAGTTAATGTAGTCTATCATGATAATGGATCAAGAATAAAGCACAACCACAGTGTCATGATTTTTGGCTCATTTTGGGACAACAATTTAATGTAGTCAATCATGATTAATGACATATTCTAAGACAACAAATTAATGAAATCTATCATGGTAACATGGTCGAGCTATTGCTAAGATCATCACCTTACAGTAGCAACCTCACACATATATCAAATGAAAGATCGTCACTTTTTATGACATAAATCACAACAACATCATGTAGTCACATGATATCCACCATGAACTAAGTTAGAGGGTGGACCCACCATAATTGCTCCTAGAGCGTGGAACAAGGGTTTTCACCTCAAAATTATCTCTCACAGAGGATAGTACATTACAAATAATTTCACTTCGAACTTCTCCCTTATAGAGAAAAGACTATTAACAAGGGATCACACCTCAAAATTCTCCCTCTAAACAATGCTCCTGGGAAGTCAGGTCCTTCAGTTACTCCATTGGAAGTTGTCTTCGCCCAAGGATATCTATCAGACTCCCTCTGAATTTGATATCAATCTTTTGAGCTCCTTTGTTGCCTTTAGAAGATGTGTCAGACTCCCTCTTAATATAGGAAGACACTCATAATCTCAATCATCAATGATATTTGCTTCAAGAGCCTCACTTTATCCAATCTGATCATTATATGACTCTAAATCACAACTTCTTTAGATCTATTGTCATAGCATGGACTCTACATAGTATTTGGTAGCATGTGTAATGTTCCAACCTTCTTTTATTGCAAGAACATCCTCAAAGACAAAGGAAAAGATCAAGGGAAATAACTCTTATAGTACATATAAAATTTCCAATAAGAGGGAAACTAAAGTGAGTAGATAAATTTAATACTCAAAGATAATGAATACTTATTTGTGTATCCTTGATACAAGTTGCTCCAATGAAGGTCTATATGCATTAAATCAGAAAATTCCTCCAATGGGAATGAAACATTGGTTAAGGTAATTATTACCCCCCCCACAATGTAAAATTTCCACATACTTCATTTTATAGAGTTTTCAATCAATTTGAACCATCAACTGGAACATCACTTCCACTTCTAGAAGAATATTTACCATAATATTCCTATTCAGTCCTTTTGAAACAATCCTTGTATTCTTGCTTTGGTTCTATACCATAATCCATATCCTTCTCATCTGATAATTCTTCTATGTTCTCTTAACATTCCATAATACCAATCTTCAATTCAAAGGTACTTAGTTAACCATCCAAATTTGACCTTATAGTAGGAGTTCCACCACTGACTCGCTATACTGAAAGGCTCTTATCCTACTCTTCCTGTGGCATTTGTCTCACTCTACAAAGCTTCTCATCATGTATCTCCACACATTTATTCTCTTGCTGCCACATTACTTTTGACTAGTTTGACCTTCCATCATGGACAAGTTGAATCCTTCTAAAGCCTTTTCCAATCGCTTGTAACACCTATGGGAAAATTTACTTTGACCCCATGCTCATGATGATCGATACTATGCTTAGGTTCAAGTTGATGTCTTTAAGCAATTCTTTAGCCAGTAATTCTCCTTTGATAGTTGTTGGTGAGCATCAATCTATTCAAACAAAATATGATTCAAACTCTTGTGCCTAGGAAATCAATCTCCTCATAAAATTTGAGAGCTTAATAATTAGACTTCAAAATTTCTAGTAAATCCCTTGCATATAATTCTGGATTTTACACTAATCCTATGCATGATTCATCTAGCACTTTGATGGCTTTTCAAATGCTATTCATTGTCAATTTCCGTGAGGATACAAATTTCTGGCATGGGGAAGTTTTGAGTGTCCTATCAATTATACATCCACCACTCTGCAATTTTGAAGATTTACAATCTTATAGCCAAAATATTAAGTCAAATAACTCATTGCTTTGATGTTTTGAGTTAATTGGTGGTTTATTATTTGTGCCTAGTCGAGTGGTTCTTTTCAAAGGTCTTATATATTAGTGAACGTAAAGTCATATATATTTTATTTTAATCATACAATGATAATATTGTTCTCGTCTCCGTTAGAGATCCCATGCTTCATCTATGAAGACATCTCGGTTAGCTTACAACTTATACCCTCGACACTATGTTTCATCGATTGGGTGCCTCTGTTAAAGTAGCTTTATATTTTATTGAAACACATTTAATCTATGTTTGATTCCAATGCATGATATCACCCTTTAACAGGTGTATTATGCACACATCTTGCTAGTTCGCATGTGTAAATGATTCTTCATGATATTAGTTGAGTTGTTCATGTGCAACGCTAGTAAGAACAAACTCTACAAGTTTACGGTGTTGTCTTTAGAGAATCTCTCAATCACTCTTGTAAGATACACTAGGTTCCGTATGACCAATAAAGCAATTTCATCTGGAAATAATGTCATCTCCACTACTGACTTATGAACATGACGTGTTTAAGATATTTTTAATCCTAATCATGACTTAAAAATATTAGTCCCATTGTAATTTGAAACTAGAATGTCCATATGATCTGTTCAATTGTATTTGATACAATAGTACGCCCACAATTTGCAAGGAAATAATTGATCGAGTCTTTCAACAAATATGACTTCATATCAAATGTCATTTTGCAGTAAATTGTGCACTTCCTATATCTAAATTGGCTTTGGTAATTATTATGCAACCTGTGATAACTTATAATATCTTGTCACTGTTATATAGTGGAAACAAGGTTTGCTCGATACATTTAAGCATTAATGTGACCCTGCTAAAGGTGTCTCCTAATATGAAAGTCGATGGCGCAGATTTTAAGCAAGTTGTGCGTGATAGTCATATGATCAACTTAAGGATCTGCACCTACAATAATTTATGAATTTAGATGAAGGTAGCCATCATCAAACTCCAATGTTATTAATGGGAATGAAACTCTAGTTTCACTAATCGGAATAGCTTAACGAATAGATTTCACGACAACCACAACATTTGTATGAAGAGTTCGACAGGATTATTATATATCATGCACCATTAATGTTTCATCTGTATTGTATATTTGCAACGTCTAGAAAAACCAAGCCATGTAACTCAAATCTGACGAATCCTCTTACTAAGTGTGCCTTATTGCTAATAATATAACAGTGTGCTAATGTATATTTATAATTTTTTTCACTCGATGTTTACAGAATGCACTGGACTTGTTCCATCCATCAATAATATGAATATACGCCAGAGGTAACTTGCTTCCCTCGTTTTGTGATAGATGGGATGATCGACTTATGCCTTGTGCAGCCTGTGCTTTCCTTCTGTACGTGGTATGTCAGTTTGTGATTCGGTTTGATATTTCCAAACTATATATTATCTGACGGTCCATCCATTTGACTTGCTCTGACCTTGGAACTCGCAGTATATCTTCCCTCTATTACGGTGACACAGAGGATTTTCATATTATATTTCTAGAGTCGTTCCCAAGGCCCAAGTTTTTTTATTATAGTTTCATGTCCAGCATTGGCACCGTAATAGAAAATTATAATCTCTGCCAGCATATATAATCATTTTCTGCAAATGTAATAATACTGTTATCATATATTGGTATTTTCTAAATGCAGATTTGATCTTAAAATATAAGTTAAAATATAAGAGGAGGAGACATGGCTCTATGTCTAATCATCATTAAATAATATATTAACAATAATATATATAACCATAAAAGTAGATAGATTTGTCTAAATGATGATTTCCCAATAAGATCAATTCAATCTAATTGAAGCTACAATCTTAACAATATCAATGCAATAGATGCCTAAAGATATCTCTCCGTTTATTTTATATATACAAAAAACATATAAGCTAGTTAACAATAATTATTATTAATAACTAGTTGTTGCACACTTTTATAACCATAAACATAGGTATTTAAATAATGAAATTATTTTTTAAATATAATTTAATATGAATAAAATATAATTATAATTAATTATTAAGTAAATTAATATTTTAAATTGAAAAAATACATAATATCTACTTATGTTTAATTTATTATATATAAATAAAATGATCATCTAAAAAGTTTTACATAAAAAAATCTATTATAAAAAGTCAACAAAAAAATAATATGAAAAAATATCATAAAAATAGTACAAAATAAAACTAAGAACAAAAATAAGCTAAAAATTAAAATAATTTTAAAATTAAAAACTAAGTTAATTTTAAAAATAAATAAATAAAATTTTATAAAATAAAACGAAACTAATTAAAAAAATTAAATTCAAATTTCAATTTCCTAAAAGAGAACATAAATTAGATTATATCCTAATTATAAAAAACAATGAGAAAATAAGAGAAAATAACTAAAATGTATAGATAGAAAAGAAAACTTTCAAAAAAGGGGCTCACAATTTTTTGGGGCACATAATTCTCATATAAAGTTTAATATAGTTATTAATATAATAATTAGTATTTAATTTTATAATATAACAATTATACAATATAATCAAGCAAGAGCCTACAATGCAATGGTAAATTGTGAGTCTCTTATCTTTATTTGAAAGGTCTTGGGTTCAAGTCTACTCAAGGTTTTGGGAAAAGGGGTAAAAACTTTATTCAAGAAAGGCTTAAGCCAAACAATTCCATATTGTTATCAGTTACCAAGAGAATCTCTAAGATTGCAATATAGTCTAGAGGGAGATCATCCCTCCCCTTGATGTCTCATTCACCAACATTTTTGGAAGCCCACTTTGCCAAGCAATCAGCATTCCACTCATGAGGAATATGATGAAAAGAGAAGAACTCTAGAGCTTCACAAAGTTGAAGAATCTGCTCGACCTCAGAGGCTAAAATCTAACTGACACCAATAAAATTTTGATTGTTTAGCATATCCATCATAATTTGAGAGTCAAATTCCATCATATTTTTCTTCTAGTTTAAGGAACATCCATGCACAATAGCTTCCTTAATAGCAAGGGCCTCCAACAAATTATTGGAATGGTGCTCCTTATAAGTAGAGAATAAGAAAATAACTTGACCATTCTCATCTCTTCTTATCCCGCCAATACCAACATGACCAGGATTGCCCCGAGAAGAACCATCAATATTAACTTTCAAAACCCCTATTGGGGGAGGTATCCACCTTCCCAATCTATTAACACACTTCTTTTCCTGGTAAAATCTATAATTCCTAGTCTTCACCACCTCCAATTGAGAAAGTTGAAGGTTCCAGAGAATGATTTTTTTTTGGTAGACACATTCTCGGACAAGTCACATCTCACTGTGATAGTCTCTTGAAGATTGTGAATGATCCTTTGCCAAAGTTAGAGGCTGGCAAGATGGGAATCACAAAAAATCCACCTATTCCTTTCAAGCCAGAGGTTCCAAATAATAAGGGAATGCCCAATAGACCAGGCCACCTGAAGAAAAGAAGTTCTCACTGGAGGTCTCCCCTGACTCTCCCAAAACTCAGCAAGGGAGGATGTGCGAGTGCAAGCTTGTTGCCAAACCTCCAACAATCTATGCTAGATCTCCTTGGGAAAAATGGCATAAAAAGAACAAGTGGAAGCCACATTCTTCACTCTTCCAACATAAGTCGAAAATAGAAGGTCCATGAAATCCCCTCTTACGAAGATTATCCCAAGTGAGACAATTCCACTAGAACACCAACCATGGGAAAAAAATTACACTTGGGCCATGAGAAATTATTTCATACCTTCTTCCACCAAGGGATAGTAATCTCACCATGCACTTGTCTACCCAACTTAGCATAACCATCTACAACAGTGAATTTTCCTTTTGGGTTATGATCCCAGGCTAGTGCATCCTGCTTATTAAGGGATCTACAAGACCTAATCTTTAAAATAGATTTCAGTGTGTCCCGATCCTCCTTTGATCCATCAGGGGGCACTAAAGAGGTTCCTTCCATCATGAAACTTGGATATGACCTATTTAATTGGTAGTTTTAAAATTTTCTACTTTTCCCCAACTAGCCTCTGTAAAGGTGTTGCAAAGATATTGAAGTTGTGGATAGTTAGATATGATAGGTAGATGGCCAACCCAAGAGTCTACGCAAAACAACACTTTTGATCCCCTATTGTAGATCCAAAAAAGGCCCTCCTCAATAAGCTGAGAACCCCTTTTCAAATTATCTTAAATATAGGATCCTTTACCTACCAGATCATAGTGAGGTATCCCAGAACCAGTAGCACCAGGGAGGTACTTAAGGGAAAGAACCTTGGCCCAGTTGTGCCCCTGGGAAACACACCATCTCCAATACAATTTAGTAACCAAGGCATAACAAACTAGGGAGAAGGAGTGAAGCCCAATCTCACCTGCACTCTGTGATCTACAAACAAAATCCATTTGACTAAACTCCAATTAGAAGTATGGATGCTTCCGGACCAAAGAAATTGTTGAGAAATAACATCAAATTATCGAACAAAACTTGAGGGAGGAGTTTGCACAAAGCACCTATAAATTGAAAATACTAGAACCACCATCTTCAAAAACATCACCCTACCAGTAGTAGATAACCACCCGTTGGACCAATGATTGACCCTAGTCCTTATCTTATTGAAAATATCTTGCCAAAAGTCTTTATGTTGGGAGCCCAAGCATAGGGGCACACCAAGGTATTTCAATGGAATAGATTCAATTTGGAATTGAAGAATTATGGTGATCCGATTTTGAATACTACAAGGAGTATTAAATAAATAGATAGAAGAATTATCCTCATTAATCTATTGACCTAAGGCTCTCAAGTAGATATCCAAAGCCTTCCTAAAATTCGTATCTTCCTTGATCTGAGCCCTTCCCATTAGGCAAGTGTCATCCACAAACTAAAGTTGTGAATAGGAGGGTAACTCATCTCCCCAAGTCCATCCTTGAATAAACCCCCAATTCAGCTAGGAGGTGAGAAATCTACCTAACCCCTCATCCATGGTAATAAAAAGGTGGGGGTAAGGGATCCCCTTGTCTTAGGCCATGAGATGCTCCAAATAAATCTAAGCTCCCCATTAATGAGCACAAAGAAGGAAGAAGAGGTCACACAACTGAAGACCCAGTTCATCCACTCTTCAACGAAGCCATAACTCAAAAGATTTTTTTGTAAAATATCCCAACTCACCCTATCATAAGCTTTGGCCATGTCGAGTTTGATAAACATGGCCTTCTCCTTGGACTTTTCCATAGAATTACGTAAAGGGTTATTCAAATCAACTTCAACACAAAGATGAGCATAAGTGATTACCTTATGATCTTTATTCTACATAGAAGAACCAATCGATTTCCCAAGAACTAGCAAAATTGAATGAAGGATATCTTCTCTCCAGAACTCCAACGGGAGGCACGACAGTTGGATCCACACTGGCACACAAGAAGGTAATTCTTTGGTAGAGTTGAAACCACTGTGCCAGGGTTTGATGAAAAGTCCCACCTAATTGAAGAAGTAAGGTCCCCCTTTAAAGACCCTATTCCTATTAAACATGTTGGAGAAAATAATTAGAAAGTAGTTATTTAGAGCCAAAAGTAACTCCATATCCCTTTTGGGATTCCAAATCTGACAAGCCCATGAATCCAAGACTTGGGGAGAAAGATGGAGACCCGTGAATTCGCTCTAATATTCAACATCTTTGAAAACCTAATCCGGTTCAATAACCAAGATAGGGCACATGGTGGATCTCTCCAGACATCCATTGACCTTTTTCATTTGAAACTAATCTTTGAATCCAGAGGCATCTGCACCCGATTGGTTTTGAACCAAACTCTCCTTTCTCTCTCATGCATTGGAGCATTCATATCTACCATTTCCAAATCCCCCGAGTTAGTTAGGGATGATGACATGCCATGATTCACCATTTAACAAGAATCCCAAGCAAAGAAAAGGATAAGGGAAATGGAGGATAGAGATGTCACACCCCAAACCCTAGCACGGTAACCGAGGGAAACACTTTCCATGCCCTTTAGCAACCAAAGGGGACACCTGCACTCAGAAGAATCTTGCTTCTTAGGCCTCCAATCAAGAAGGAAGCAACACATGCGGGAGAAAGAGTGCCCACCAAAGAACTGGTAACCATGGTTTATGAACTATGAGTGACAATTTTAAGATCATGCTCCCTTGAATCGGTTTTGACTCGTAAAGGTTAGTTGTATTTCTTAAACTTTGAAGATTATAGAGAGTAAGGTTAGTTGGTTACCTATCTTTTTTTATGGTCTAATAAAGAAATACAAGTTATCTACAAGAATCATCTCTATTATACATCCAATATTTTAGTAGATCAAAGCGAATGGTCTTGAACATTGTGGAAAACCATCAATGAAGGTATGCTTGTTTAATATTTTTTTCCCAAAACAACACATTGCTTCATGTATTGAAATAAAAAAGTAATGGCTACAAATACATGATCAAATATGTAGTTTGCTAACATGTTTTTGATCTATGATGCAATGTCCATCCAAAGTTTTCTAGATTCTCATGTACATATAGAAAGTTATTTGTTTATAACCTCCCAATAACCTTGTAATGAATTGCATCCATATTTTTAGAATACGTATAAGAGATGATTAAGGAGATGTAAGAAGTAGTTAGAATTGACTTCCAAAATTATAATATGTTTGTTATGGTCACCTTATATTATATTGAGGGGTCATTTAATGCAACACATAAGAAATGGGAGGATGATTGAATTGTAATATCAATTTGTATAAGAATTATCTCTTAAAAAATTGAGGTTAGTATTGATTCAAGATTATTTGTCTTAGAAATTTTCACACTCTTCTTTGCATCATGTGATATTAGAGCTAATGGTGATTATATGGAAGAGCGCTAAGTGATAGATGAATCTAAGTAAGTAATGACACATACATATAATTGACTATCATAGAAAGAAATATTTTTCTCCATATGTTTTTGAAAAGATAAAAGAATAATTGGTTGAAGATCTTAATTTAGTGGAGAGATAGCCTCTATGGATTATGAATTAAAAATATTCCCCTTGGATTTTCTAGCAAAAGGATGTCAAAGAGATCAATGTTTGAAGGCATAAAAGTGCTTTGGCCTACCAAGAGTGAAGAATGGGTTAAGAGGTAAAGTTTGAGACATTAAAAGTTTATCATTAAGAGGAAGATTATGAATTCATGAAAATATTAAAATAGTTATTGTAGATCTAAGATTTGAAGGTCGAAGAAAAAAAATCATTTTCTCTTAATTTATCCTTTGGCTTGTATGGATGTTGTTTTAAATAAAGAGAGGTGTTGTATGTCATTGATAGTAATTATTGTGAAAGAAAGGAGTTACCTTTTAGAAATAAATGGACCTAATGGAATGCTTGTACTAAGAGAGTGATTGTGATTAAGACATAGCCAAATTGTTGAGGACTCGCTCTTCTAGTTTAGTTAAGGGGTCATTAGTGGTGAAGCTTCACTATTCTATCGTGGAACCATAGTTTGAACTGAGGAGGATATGTGGATTTTTTTCTAATTTGTTGAAGTTTATATCACATTAGTTATAAAGTGAAGGCATTAGCAATGGAAATTATTTTATGGAAGAGAAAACCATTCCAGTAAACCTATATTATGATTAAGAAAATAGTTTTTTAGTTCTCAGAAAACCTGGAAGGTCCCAAAATATTTATAAACATATATGTGATATGAAAAGTACTTTTGTTTAAATTAGTTAAAAATTAGTTAAGGGGAATCACGTTTGTCAAGTGATGGCATTGACTGGTAGTTCTTTAAGATGAATTAGCTTACAAATAAGTAGACAATTAGAATTTTGGTTCTAGAAAATATTGAGTACATCTATAGGTTTTCTTTTAACTATTATCAAAATTACTCAACTCAAAAGAAGTCATTCTACTGACCAAAGCATCAAAAGTAAGCACATTACAAGGAATAGCTCTGAATTATTGAATAGTGATACTCTAATAGCATAAATAGGCAAAAATGTTCTGAGTACTTTATTTACAACATCTTCATCACTTATGATTCCTCTATCATCTCTAATGGTACTAACCACTTCCTTGATTCAATTATTGTATTGTGCAATGTTCTCTCCTTCTTTCATTCTCATGTCATCGAATTTTCATCTTAGGCTCTTAACACAATCTAATCTCTTCCATGAATAAGTACTAGCTTATCCCACATTTCTTGAGCAATGACACAATCTTTGATATCATCAAATTCAACATCATTTAGAGAAGAACCAATCTCTATCATTGGTTTATTGTGTTCTTTATTTGCCTTCACCTTCTCAACTGTCATAGGAGGGGTTGGAGGTGTGTACTAGTTGTCTAGATAGTATAGTGCATAGTCTCCAATCCTTGACAAGTACAATCTCATCCTTCTTTTCCATTATTTAAAGTTATCTTTGTTCATCTTAGGAACCTCTCTCTTATACATCGTTAGATCTTTAGCTCAAGTCTCTTCAAACATTCTCCTTCAAGAACTCATCTTTGCTCAATCATAATCTCAATAAATAGATCAAACTTCACAATAAATAGATTAAACTTCACAATAATAACTTATTCAAACTTTGTAGTAAATTTTTAACTTCATATACTTCTTCTACCAAGTATAAGTGTAAACTTCATGTATATACCATGTATATTGAATTGGAACATGAAATAAATATGCAACACAATAAGCATTCACACATTTTGGCACAAGTATTTCAATGTGGAAACCTTATAATGGGAAAACCAACTAGGACTGACAACCCAAAAATTTTACTCTTCTGAAGTAAGCCCTATTAGGAGCCAACCTTGTTAAACGTTACATGCACATTGTTAATGTGGTCCGGTTAGAGGATTTACACTAGATATCGTCTGGACCTTATCACTTCTCATTATGAGTGGTCTATTCTAAAGGACTTACAAACATTTAAAATAATGCCACCATACAAATGGATTTACAAATAAGACTGCTAAGTCCGCTCAGTTATGAGATTTTCTACTATGATAATTAGAGAGTAATAGTAAGATTATCTATTTGAAATAGCAACTACCTTTTCTTGATCAGATCTCAATTTTGTTCATTCTTTGTCCTTTGTTCATCCTCTTTCTTTTTTTTGACTGGTCCACTTGCATATACATCAACTTTGCACTTCACTTGCTAGATCTCACAATCCTGCTCTGCTTAGTTTCACCTTCTATCTTCTTCTTTACAACCAACTTGATTAGTAGCAATGAACAATTTGTGCATCCCTTAAATAGGAAATTATTCCCACTTTTTCTACTTAATCACAATCATCTGATCCTCATCCAACTCAAATTCATTAAATCTAGACACTCAGGTATCATGCCTTCACCTTGAACTTTGTACTTTATTTAAAATCATTAAATCTCCTTCATCATATCTTCTTTGGATTTATCTAGCCATATATCTCATAACTAACTTCATCCTTATCTTCAAAACTTCTTGAACAAACCATATTTTCATCAAATGTCAACCTCAAACCAATTCTCCTTGAAATTGTTCTTCTTTTCATTACTTGGTAAAAACTACGCTCACTCGATCAATACTAAGCTCATCTAATAATGTTCTTGCACAATTAATATTGTTCATCCTTCATTCACTTTACATACGCTTGGTGACAACTGTAATAGCTCGATAACCATTAGTCCTTCATTCACCTATCTTACTGACTAGCTCAATGAAACTTACTATTAATTTATCTTCTCACTTCATGACTTCATAGCTTATTTATACATGCTATCAAAATTAATCAAATAATATAAAACAATCAAATCAACATTATAGTGTAAAAGTCTAACTCATCCAGTTTCTATTACAATTCATACACTTATCAATACTTTATTCATCATTATACTTTCTTCAAATCCTCTTCATCAATCAAATGATATGGCACTCTACTGAATTAGCATAATGTTTTACCAATTCAAACTTGACATCAATGAAAACATAACACCTTATATGAATCTTTCATAAACATTATTTCTCATATCATTAGCATCATCATTTGGGGCTAATAGATATTAGCTAAGATATATGGGTTGAGGGAATCAAAGTCATTTTTGTAGTAGGATACCCTATTGGAGATATAGGGTCATTCTATAAATAACAATGATGGTAGAGATGATGATGATGACAAAAAACCTGATTATGATGATGATCTTGTCTCTAAGAATAGAGAGGATGTATAGGGAGGATATACTATAGAGGGAGCATTGATGGACAAAGACCAAACTATAGAGGAGGAGCCCACAGGGGGATAGATGCTACAACACTATTGAGTTTTTGACCAAGAGTATCTTCATTAATTCCTTTTAGAAAGGACACCCATGTATGAAAGAGTAGTAAAATTGTAAGACTAAATTTGAATGTTAGAAATGTATATATATTTATAATGTAAATAATTTTATGCATGTTGCAATTCATGGTATCGAGGGATGTAGATGCTTTGTGAGTGATATCACATATGACATTGTCTTAGTGTCAAGGATTCATTCATCCTCTCAAGTGAGATTTGAGTCATGACAAGATCCTGGATGACACAAAGATATATGCACATCCATGGAATTAGAGATATAGCTAGTGAAAATGAGAAGAGATTGACTCAAGTGAGAGATGGGAGAGACACAATGTGAGCTTCAGGAGCAATAAAGGAGTCAGAGTCATAGATTTTCTAGAAGCCATACCAACTTCAACTTATCAAAGACTATCTAGCCAAACAAGACCATCATCTTCTCACCGTGAACCAGAGAGATCGGGGGGTCATCATCCTATGCATGAGAAATGATATGATGTATAGATTAGACATGTCTTAGATATATAGGGAACATCTTGTACAGTGTTTACTTATGTACCCAAGCTCTTTGATATATGTATGGATGTAACTAATGATTATATGTTTATGCCTACTTTTGATGTCTCGATGATTGCTTATAACCAATAAGATAAATAGTGTTAATCATGTGTCTTATGTAAATAAATAACATTTAGCTCAACTAAAATTAATACCTAAACAATAACCTATTCTAACATACCATTGATGAAAAGAAAATGTACAAGTATCTTCCAGGTAACATCTAACCATAAATGATCGACATATTACACATAATATTCAAGATGCAAAATGTATACTTTTACAACAACACATAATGTTCTAAAATAGAATAAAATAGAATACAATGACATGAATATTAGAGAGAGAGAGAGAGAGAGAGAGAGAGAGAGAGAGAGAGAGAGAGAGAGAGAGAGAGAGAGAGAGAGAGAGAGAGAGAGAGAGAGAGAGAGAGAGAGAGAGAGAGATTCATGCAATAATATTATTGCAAGTTCATAGCATTTATAGGGTCCTTGAGTTGAAATATGATACATGTCAGCAAGCTTGTAGGTGCCATAACCATAGACTTTCTAATGTTATAAGGATCAAGCCATTTAGGACTAAACTCTCCTTCTTCACTAGGGGGTGTGTGCACCAAGTTGGTGTACAAAAAAAGTGGACAACCCCCAGAGAAAGAAAAATTTTCAATAACCCGGTCGGGTTTTTTGAAATATATTATTTAATAACCTGATCGAGTTTTGTAGATATATAATTTGACTATTTCCGGCATTTGAGGGCATTTTTATACCCTCAAACGGCAATAGTAGCTTTGATTACAGAGGAGAGAACCAAAACCCGATCAGGTTTAGCATTAAAAGTCAATTTTGATTGCATCTTCATCCATGACGCCCCGCAAATGAGGTAAGTCTTCATTTTATTTGTCATTTATGTATTTTTTTATCGAATATTGTAATGTGGTTTTGTAATTTATATGTTTTGTAATTTTAAAAAAAAAAAAATTAATATAGATGCATCAAAGAATCCAAGAAAATGAGGGACAGAAGAAAGACCACCTCCTACACAATCAAACCCTCCATCTGTCATGACACAACCACAAAACACTCCACCCGTACAACCACAAAACCCTCCACCTATACAACCAAAAAACCCTCCACTCAATGTCCTTGTTCAACAACCACCACCTCCTATAAACCCTTTGTGCATACAATTACATCATTTAAGTACTACACAAGAGGACCTCATAAACTGCCTCTCACAAAATAGTGCTAACATTACCCAAATGGTCAATAGGTTGTGGTCATCTTCACTTTCTCACCACTCAACCCTAGTGAATACACTTGAACAAATGGCCCAAAATGCAAATGAGGTATCTAGGGAGGTTACAAAATGGGGTACATGGAGGGATATGTGTCGTGTATTTTATGTCGATGGGTTATCATATTAGAAAGTGAAAGATAAAGACATAAAGAAAGGTACTATATGTTATCTTTTCACCGATCCTATATCCGACAACTCCCTATTACACATAACAAAAACTTTTCCTATTCATTCGTGTACTCATGCTAGGATGAGATCATATTTTTAGGATAGGTGGCATATGGTATTTGAGCTACCACCATGTAATTAGTATGAGGTGTCACTATATTTTTTGAGAAATTGGGAGTTCATCCTTGGCGAGAAGCCAAATTACTTTGACATCCGTCAGTTCCAAGGTAAAGGGAGAGGCTCTACGTAGGATAGACTTGGGGCTCATAGGGTGGTAACACAAAATTAGAGGAGACATACAACACAAAAAAACCATGCCTCATGTTGTGCTCCCATCAATTGTAAAGGATTTTATTGATTTATAGACTCTCCATGCGGTTGCATCATTGAAAAATGTTATCATTCAAAATGGCTCACATTTAGGTGGTTTTCCTTCACCTATGGCACCCCGACCATCATCTAATGCACCTTTAGGGTCATAACAACATGTGATAGCTCCATCATTATCACCTATGGCACCAGGGTCATCACAACATGTGACATCTCCATCATTATCACCTATGGCACCTTGGTTATCACAGCCTATGACAACTCCATCAACATCACATGCACCACCAGTGTCATCTTCGCTTGTGTCACCTGCACCACTAGTTTCATCTTCGCTTGTGTCACCTACACCACTAGTGTCATCCTCACTTGTGCTACTTGCATCGTCATCACGTGCATCATTACAGTCTTCAGGGCCCAATCAACATTTTTGTTTTAGCTGTCAGCACATGTGTGATGGGATAGATATGGAGGCGTCTTAGGATGGAGTTTCATCTCATCCATGTGTAAATTGTGGGCATACTTGTTATTCATATGGAGGTGGGGATTTCACACTCATAGATGATTTGATGGCAATGGTCTTCGGTGGACAGGATACACAAGTTTGTTTGTTTGAGTTTTGAAATGATATTATTTAATCACCTAAATATTGTAAAAGTAAAAAGAAATTTAAAAATTATAGATCACTCTAGATTGATATGTGAATAATGTGCAATGTAGGGTGCAACAAGTAGTTCAAGAACACTGCAGAGTACTCGTTCTTCTAGAGGTGTGAGGCTAGGAACAAGAACGCTCAAGGTAAAAATATTTAAATATTCTTAAAAGTACAATAATACATTAGCTTTAAACTATTGTTTCTTAATTGGTATGACACTAAAAACCTACTTATAAATCCTCTTCCATCTCCTACCAGTGTTGAAACCCTCTCATTCATCAAAACCATCCAATTCCCATTCACATATCTTGCTCCTAGCATTACCTGAACCCCATCTAATGAACCTCATGAGTTTTGACATGATATTATTTAATCACCTAAATATTGTAAAAGTAATTTTTTATTTATTTTTATAGAGCACTTTAGATTGACAGTTCAAAAATATGCAATGTCTGGTGCAACAAGTGATACGAGAACACCACATAGTACTCATTCTACTAGAGGTGTGAGGCTAGAAGCAAGAACACTTGAGGTAAAGTTTTTTGAATATTAGTAAAATTACAATAATACATTGGCTTTGAATTATTGTTTCTTAATTGGTGTTCTTAAAAGTACGATAATACCTTTCCAATATCGTCCTTCTTGTGTCTTCTTTCCCTCTTATGATCTTGTTGTTGTTGTTGTGCCTTCTTTCCATTTACAATATTATCTCATGTTTATAACAATACTCTTTACTATTTTATAGAGCTTGTCGAGGGCTGAAATTTCTCAAATTGATGATGCCACACTTTTTAGCATTAACTTTGGCCTTGAGAGCTATGCAGTATCATAGCTTGCACACCTATCAAGTTTACAATTTGAGTTGAACTCATGATGTGTCTTATTGATTCCTCTTATGTTATATTTGTTTCTTCTTTAGGGTACTCCACATAGCTCAAGGTTTGGAGGAAAGGGAAGGAAATCAGCAAGATTACCAAAACAAAAAAAGGTATTAAAAATACAAGTCAAGTTTATATTTTGAAATTTATTATGAATGAATGTATATGCATGTACTTAATATTGATGAATATGTGTTGACTTGTTTGTTGTATATATGTAGAAACAATTTAGTTTTGTAGAGTTGATGAATGTGCCTAAGATTGTTAATGTTGAGGCAATGGAAGAGGTAAAATCTCATATTTTTGATCTCATAAATTTTAGGTTATAGTATGCATTTGTTCTATATACATATTAAACAGTTGTATTTACAAATGAGCACATTTTTTAAATTTTTTTTCAGTTTTATAGTAATTATCAACAATTTGTCTTATTAACATGTGTTATTTATCTATTACCTATTACAACACCCTTTGAGACTTCATGCAAATCCTTTCCCATTTCATTTTGTTAGGAGTCTCGAGCGTCAAAGATGGGTTCAAACACAACTGGGGCCAAGGGTATGTATGTAGAGTCTTAGTTGAAGTCCTCTTGTGGTCTCAATTTGGATTGCTTGTGTGTGTGATAGACATCCCTAATGCCTACTCTACAATTCTAATATTTTATCACTTACCATACATGTTGTGCCTCATACTAGCATTTATTCATCAATGGTTGTGTCTCCTACTAGCATGGGATATCCAACTCAGGCTACAATATGTTTTTTGTTTTTTTACTCTATTTGGAATCCCTAATGCCACTCTATAATGCTAATAATTTATTGCTTACCATACAAGTTGTGCCTCATACCAGCATTGCTTCATCAGTGGTTGTACCTCATGCTGGCATGGGAGATCTAGCTCAAGCTACAATATGTTTTTTGTTTTTTACTCTATTTGGAATCCCTAACACCTACTCTACAATTCTAATATTTTATCGCTTATCATAAAAGGTTGTGCCTCATACCAACATTGATTCATCAATGGTTGTACATCCTACTTGTATGGGAGATTTAACTCATGATGCAGTACATTTTTTGTTTTTTTACTCTATTTGGAATCCCTAATGCCACTCTATAATTCTAACATTTTATCACATACCATACAAGTTGTGCCTCATACTAGCATTGATTCATCGGTGGTTGTGCCTCTTGTGAGCATTGATTCATCGGTGGTTGTGCCTCTTGTGAGCATTGATTCATCAGTAGTTGTGTCTCCTATCGTCACTCTACCTCATCATTTTGTTAGGATTCCCACCCATTGACGAAGGAGCCCATTACCGTTATCATTCAGTACAATTATAGGACAAAGGGATGAGGTAATGAACAACTCAACTACCCACAATTTAGAACCCAATTTCTAGTTATTTTCATATTACTTATAGATAAGATATTTGATAGTGTATTTTATTTTTTCTTCTGCAGACACCTGGCAAGCCACAAACTATATCAAAGAGGCTCAATTTTGATTATCCAGCATAGTCATAGATATTGATAGTGATATACATATGTAGTTGTGGTCATCACATGACATTGACATATATTCAACTTTTGTATTATATATATTCAAGATTTATATTGTGTGCATTTGACATTTCTATTGTACACATTCGACATTTGTCGGGTATTCAACTTTGGTATTGTATATATTCCAGATTTGTGTGCACATTTGACATTTCTATTGTACACATTCGACATTTTTCATGTATTCGACTTTTGTATTGTACTGATGAGACATAATATATTTTTGTAACTATATGATTGATATGACATAATATATAGTTCATTCTAATATACATTAAACTTGGATTTCCATCCAACTTGTTCAATGTGTACATATAAACTTGTATTTCAACTTACTTTCTTGCAATTAATCAAACACATGAACGTTCGTTATTTTATACAGAAAATGTAACATATTTATCAAATTTATTATAACATGTAATCATATGTCACTTACTTTGATGTAATAAGACATGAAAAGTAAAAATATGTCATGATTGTTGTATTTGTGTCAAAGATCACAACTTGATAGTGCTTAGAGACCCTTAGGGACACTTCCATTCAGTGTGATCAATACTGTTGGAAGGACATTGTGGCTTAAATGAGGTTGGTCCTAGGCTAAACTTGACCAACCAAAGCTAATGGAGTAGCTGATTCAATCCTAGGACCAACAGTTTGAGATATATACAACCTTGATCATTTTAACTAAGCAACATTGCAACTTTTGGCAATAGGCGAGATATGAATGCCAAATCTAAACAAAGTCAAATCTCTAAAAACTAAGATTTTTGTAGGTCTAGATAATGTGATCCTGTAGCACCTAATAGTTCATCAATACCTTGCACGAGCTCAAAGAAATGCACGATCAAATATCGTTGCTTGATGGTGCTTAGAGACCCTTAGGACGCTTCTATTCAGTGCGGTCGATACCATCAGAGGGATGTTGTGGCTGAAATGAGGTTCATCCTAGGTTAAACCCGACCAACTAGAGCTAACAAAGTAGACGATTCGATCCTAGGACCAATGGTATGAAATATACACAACCTTGATCATTTTAACTAAGCAACATTACAAATTTTGGCAACAGTCAAGATACAAATGCCAAATCCAAACAAAGTTGAATCTCTAAAAAATAAGATAGAGTTTGTAGGCCTAAATAATGTGATCCTATAGCACCTGACATTTCATCAATATCTTGCACAAGCTCAGAGAAATGCACGATCAAATATTGTAGTCGATGGTGCTTAGAGACCCTTAGAACCCTTATGTTCAGTGTGGTCGATACCATCAGAGGGACATTATGGCTAAAATGAGGTTTGTCCTAGGCTAAACCCAACCAACCAGAGCTAACAAAGGAGACGATTCAATCCTAGGACCAATGGTATGAAATATACACAACCTTGATTATTTTAACTAAGCAACATTACAAATTTTGGCAATAGTCAAGATACAAATGCCAAATCCAAAAAAAGTTAAATCTCTAAAAATTGAGATAGGATTTGTAGGCCTAAATAACATGATCCTATAGCACCTGACAGTTCATTAATATCTTGCATGAGCTTAGAGAAAATATTGCAGTCGATGGTGCTTAGAGACCCTTAAGGACGCTTTTGTTTAGTGTGGTCGATACTGTTGAAGAGAAATTGTGGCTGAAATGAGGTTGGTCCTAGCCTAAACCTGACCAACCAGGGCTAATGGAGTAGCCATGGATTGCTAGGAAAAGCCAAAATTGCTCATTAGGTCCAAAGTTGGTCAAAAGTTGCTGAATGAGCCAAAAGTTGTTCAATAGGTTAAAAGTTTTTAGGGATGGGCAACTAAGTTATTAGGTTACTTAATAGGTCGGGTATATGAGAATAGGGAACATATTTTGGAAGGTTAGAAGGTTGTAACTACCCTTTAGGACTCTCTTCAAGGCTTTGCAACTTTCTAAGCAAAAGTTGGAAGGTTGTATAATGCAACTTTTACATTTTTTTGCAACTTTTCACCAATTTGGTCAAATCAATTGAAGAGAATTGAATATTTTGAAGATAATCCATATTCAAGAGACAAATCCATATAAGTTGAAGATAATTGAAAATATTTTTAAGGATATCATCAAACCCACAAAAAAGAGTTCAAGAGACAAATTTATAACAATAATGCAAAATATTTACATCTCTTATCGGTTTTATATACCAAATTTGGCACCTAAATATGCACATGTTTGACATTTCTTATTGGATTTTTATACAAAATATGGCATCTAAATATGCACATGTGACATCTCTTATCAGATTTTTATACAAAATATGGTATCTAAATATGCACATGTTACATCTCTTAACAGGTTCATATACAAAATTTAGCATCTACATATGCTCATCACTGCGAAGTTGCAACATTTCATATAACATATATACAAAATTTTCAAAATTATTCTACCATATGTAGAATGATTCAGCTATATAGCACACAATTAATCAAGGGAACCATATGGATTAGCTCTAACCCTTAATGTATCAAGTATTGTCTCCTGATCAGATTCACGTACTTTCCACAACTTTTTGTTAAGAGGCCTACCATGATACTGTATCAATTAAATATTTTTTGTAAAAATAAGGTTAGAGTAATGAAGAATATGTCTATGTGTCTCAAATAACCACGTGGTAGAATTCTTGATAGGGTACCTACATTTAATTGTAAAGACAATTTGAAGTCAAAATTGATACATTATACATAACAAATTGATTTAAAGAGATCTTTATGGAAAGGGACAAAAATATACTACCTTCTAAGCCATGTGTTTTTCACAATGATGGATCCTATTGGGTACTCAATATCCTCACCATCAATGATTGTAGCTATTAGTTTCTTTTTGGGCTCAATACACTAACACAGAAAGTAATATGTTCCTTCATCATTATTCTCATATGCAATAATTGCATATACATGACCTGCATTATATACAAGGATAAGTTAGTGGCAAAATTGAAAGTAATATATTTTAACTAAGTATTATGTTGATAACTTAGTACTTGGTTCAACTAGGTTAGATACATGCTCAAAATCTATTGATGCTTCAACCTGATTGAGTTGTAGTGTTGTAGGAAGTTGATATGAATCAATTGGATACAAAGATCTACAAGAACATTGGTCAATCCACTCTTTTGATTCATATTCATCCCATAAATGATGCATTCATGAAGAGCAAAAGCATGCAAGATTTCTAGTATGAATAGCTAGTGATGTTGCATTTGAACTTCGAAATGAATGCATCTCACTTGATCTTGTAAGTGTACAACAATCTTGCAAATTTTCAATGTTAGGTTCATGTATCAACCAAAAATATCTAGAAACCATAGACTTACCTATATTACCTAGTCCCATTGTAGAATTACGCCATTGGACAATTGTTTCAGCATTTTCTAATATTACATTAGCTTTGCACTTTAGTTCCTCTCTACTAAGGGTTCTTTTCACACATGCTCCAACACCATCATTCTCTCTCTTTCCATGTCCCGCCTCAATGAAATTCTAAAAATGTTGCACTCCACTTGTCACATGCATCTTACTCAACCAACAAAACATCTTTGGATTGTTGAATTGTGTGGTGCAATTGTTTGACCATACAATGTGTTGATTGTATCTTTCATCTCTTTCCCTCAAATTGTCATAGAAAACTCTAAAACATCCTTGCACAAAATCTGATGAATAAGTTCAATCATCGTCGATATAGAAGTGATACTCTCTTAATACTTTTCTATCATCCTTTGTGCTATCATGTGCATGAATAAATGTTATGTGTACAAAAATGACACTTGTATAGAGTTGTAATACATTGGTTGCACTTCATTTTGAGGTTTTACTGTGTTGTTTTCAGTGAAGTCAACAACCGACACAATCGTGCCCAAGGGAAAAGTGTCCTTACACAACTTGAATTGCTCATCTAACCATCTAGCTCTATGTGTATGACTTATATAGTCATAAACTATTTTCTCTTGAAAGAATTTCATAAAATCAGCTACACATACATCACTTTTCACTAATTCAAACCTCTTTAATTCTTTTCCATCTTTAACAACATATATAACTGACTTTTACTTTCCAAGAGAAACTGGTGTCTTACCAATTTCATGTGTGCTATTTAGATGTAGGAATCTATGCAACTTTTGTAAACCACCACATTAAGGGAAAAAACCTTTCAAACACATGGTCTTATAATAAATGCACCCATCATCTTGTTTACATAGTACACTTGCAATAAATTCTCTTGATGACTTATGAAGTAATTTTTAGACCACATTCCTGCAATATTTTGTAAGTATGCAAAGTACAACATATATAACGATAAACATCATAATGCATAGAAAACTAAACATGAACCCTACAACAACATGTAGTGCGTGTATGATTTATCTTAACATAGAATTCTTTTGTCATCTGGAAAAACCTTTGGCTGATTTTGATTTGAGGAAATCTTTGAAGAAACATTTCATAAAATTGTGTTGTGTTTGAGTCATATCCAAAAAATGTTTTTCAGGTGGCTCACGGTTTATTTTTCCAATTCATCTTTTGACAAAATCTT